>PNEQ01034938.1:0-16552 GCA_003012365.1 Medauroidea extradentata | reverse complement strand
ATGGTGGCGGGAAATACGGGGGTTCTTTTTGGATAAGTGTATGCAGTCATGGCATAGCACTGGTAAAATCGCAGGCAACGAACGTTTCATCATCACCTTGTTTTTCTTTTTTTTTACTCGCGCTCAGACATGGTAACGCCGGACAGCTGACGGGTTTATTGGTGCTTAGTAAATAACCGCCTTTTGTAAGAAACTGCCTGTTGTAAACATCTGTCAAAGTTAAACAAAAAATAAATCAACCGTTGACTGAGTGAGTTGTTATTGATGAAGTCACGATGATTTGTCAACCCTTAAGTTAAATCAAACTGAGCTATCCGGAGCACGCGCAAACTTAACATAACCTCAACACCAACTGCAGTAGACTACAACAGCAATAGTCCAAATAGCAACACACAGTAGACGCAAGAGGACGCGTCACAGTACCTATATCCTCGTTTTATCCACTCGAGTTTTGTGCTGGCGAGACAAATGATCTAAGCACGTAGTATCTAGATCCTCGTTTTCTCCGCCCGAGAGTAATATTCTCGCGAGACATAGTATCTAGGCACGTGCTCAAGTTGTATTGATTGCTTCGCTGCGAGGCAAAAGTGCCTATGTAACGAATATGACACTAAGATGCCGTGTCAGTTAAATATTATTTGAATTAATAAGATGTTGAGAGTTGAGTGATGCACGGCGACAGGCAGTGCAGCCGGCCACACGGTTGTATGGCATTAGAGCAGTGCACACAACGTGACAACATAGCACGGGAGGCAGCAGGCACTGTGACCTTGACTATCTGTTCTCTCCTCTCACGAGTTGCCAGTTAGACGACGTCAGTGGAACATGGGAAACAAACATGCACTTTTTTATTTTGCCATTCTGCTGGCCGTATTTTCCTAGAAGCCGCATTGTTGACTGGTGACTCATGCCTGTGAGCGAGAGAGTTGGGGGGAGGGAGGTGGAAGAGAACAAGGAGGCACTTGCAGGGTGACACAACTCTGGCATCTACTTGGGATGTGGCTAGCTTTGCAGAGGGGAGGGAAGTAGAGAGGTCCTAAAAATAAACCAGCTCTGCCTACGAGTGAATGGGGGGAGTTGATGCCGTCTGACCAGTTACCTTCTCCCTCATCCTCTCCTTTCCTCATTCACTCCGCTTCTCCCTGGCCTCTGAAACACAGAACACCAGACTCGTGGCACATGCACACGTGACCGTCATAGCACACATCACAGCCACAGGCTGTCGCATGCTGTGCCATTCCTGACTTATATTCTTCTTTTCCTCTCTCTTTGCACACACCACACACATTCGAACTCGAGCGCCGTGCACAGACAGCAAGGAAGCCTCAGGGTTGGAACGACATGGGCAGGCGCGGTAACGTAAACAAAACCAGGGCTGTACAACTCCGCACAGCATTATTCTTAGATTTCGCAAATTTTACTGACTTCTATATCAAAATGACTTCGAATTACTAGGACTTGATCCCTGTTTCGGCCAGAAAAAACTTTGAATTACAAATTGATTAAATTTTAAACTAACCAAACTCCATAGCACGGGAAATCCTATTTTTACGTTCGGGACCGAGTGATAGCTTCGATTTATATAGTACACATTTTGAATTAACCGAGTTTGAAGTAACGAGGTTTTTCTGTATTTCACTGAAATTACTTGTAAATAGTACAGTTCAGCTGATTATTATTACAGTCAAACCCCGATTCTACGGACACACACGGTTCCCCAAAATTTGTCCGTACGACCGAGTTGTCCTTATGAACTGATAGGACCGAATTTCAGCTTGACAGCCACCCCACCCCCCTCCCTTTCCCTAACGGCCCGAACGTGAGAGAGATTCAGTAAATTTCTGAGGATACGATCACTTTTTCAAGAGACTTATCTGAAAGCAGGTGTTCTTACACTATTATCTTAGTTCGCCGAAATATTCTGAGTAAACAAACACTCCATTTGTGTGTAAAAAATACATGAGTACATAAAACGACAAAATACAAGAACGCAACGTCGCCATTAACTCAGCGGGCAATATTTGCTGTGTTTACTTATGCCACTGGCAAATAAGACGTTTAATAGTGTTTCTGGTTGATAAAGAATAATCATTTTGATAGGATGGTGCGATATAAACAAAATAATATCCTAAATCTACGTCAATAACTTCTAAACGTACACGATTAATAACAAGGCATGTTGGTTTTTCTTTACAGAGTAGAAGTTGTATTCACATATTTTTTTAAACATTAAGTTAATGTTTATATAGTGCGTTACTATATTCTGACTTAAATTATACTTCATTTCTTCAAAAAAGACTACAAAGTCAGTTAAAATTAACGAAAACATGTAGCGCAACGTCTCTTGAACAACACGATACAAAATACATTTACGAATTTCTTGTCAGAAAATAAAGTACAGTGGAATCTCACTATAACAACAACTGTAAATGGCAACAAAAACTGTCTTTATAGCGGATTGTTGTTATATCCAAATATTTTTTCATGTATTATGGATAGATGGTGCATTATAGAGCTGTTGTTATAGGACAGATAATGTTATATACCATACTCTTTATAACGAGATTTCACTGTATTTTATATTGCTTCCTATGATAAAACATAGATTAGTGAAATTTTCCAATTCAATTACCATAGAACCCCGATTTAACGAAATTCCATGGGACCCGAAAATGTTTACTCTAAATCAATGTTTTGTTAAATCCGACTTCAAACCTCCCCTCCCCCCCAAAATCCAAAAAAAAAAGTTAAATCCTCTGGCACAATTCGTTGGAATTTAACGTAATTTTAAAAAAGTATATTCACTCAAAACAATAACAAAATGCATTTACCGCAATAGGTAGGCCTAAGCCACAGCCGTGAAAAAATAAATTGACGAAAAAACTTCCAGTGGAACGCTCGGCGAGCGTGTGCATGGTGAGTTAGGCCGTCCTTGCCCGCACCATCAACACATGAGAAGTGATGACTAACACCGCCAAGCCGTCAATATTCCCGTCTCTCTCCGGCCCGCTCCACCAACAAAATTAAGGAAAATCCCATGAAAAATAGTAAAAAAATTTTTTAAATGAAAACTGAGTTGAAAGTTTGCGAGACAACGGTAAAATAATAATTAAATATGCGCAGCGGCAGTGACCATTGTAGCTTGTATGCAGGCGCACTCGTGAAACAAACTTGTGTTGGTCTGCTCGCTAAAAATGTTTTGCACTCGAGCGTTTTTGTAGCATCGGAGAGACAAATTATTTATGTTTACGGTAATAAATTTGTTGTAAAAAGTCTGCATAAATAATATTACGTATTTTTTTATAAACTCGCTTGTTTTATCACAGGATGCAAGTGTAAATAATCACACTGCGCACCACTGCATTCTATCTGTAATAGAATTAAACCATAGAGCACGCGACACTGCAGCGCATTCTAATGGAGACGCGAAGCACTATCTGTGAATTAGATCTTGTCCTGTCCACAGCCGCACAAGTGGAGACTGGATACCTAGATACTCGTTCACTAACCAGCCGCCAGGATGAGGATCTAGGCGTATGCTTGTTGTGCAACACAGCGTCACTCGCTCAGCCGCGCCAGCACGTGCGTATCTCAAAATCTCACCCGCGGCCAAAGTTTCCTACGAATTTTAACTAATTTTTTTTGTTTCTCGACGGATGGTTTAAGCTTTTCTATGGAGAAATAAGTATGTATGGCGGTCTGTACTAGTATTTTTAAAGGACTTAACTTACAATTAATATTCAATTTTATCACTTATTACTTAATAATTTTTAATTATTTTTTATTTTCTGAAGGTTCCTAAAAATCCTTTCGTTAAATCGCTGTTTTCATTATTCCTGAGTTCGTTAAATCGGGGCACTACTGTATGAGCAAAATAATGTCCGTAAAACACGAACAAGTATAATTAATGGTAAATGACTATAAAAATGTATGGCCTCAACGTAGCATGTAGGCCTAACTTCAAAATAGTGTGTATAAATGGCTTGTGATTATATTTGGCCTATTACGAAATTATATATAACCAATATATTTTGACGTGTACACTTTCCACTTCGTAATTGTAATCAAAATCCAAAACGTGTCGAGAGGAGAGAAGAGAAGGAAAATGACGGAGTTACAATTTTTTTTCGCTTGTGACGCCCACCCAGTGCCGACATTGGCTGGCAGCAGCAGCAGCTATGGGCAGGGCATGAGATATGATAAGCAGCACAGACGTCGCCAGAGAGAGAAAGAGGTAGAGCGAGCGAGAGAGAAGCGGATGCCGCTCTGAAAAACAGCTGGCGGCAGGTCAGTGACCTATCTCGCGCTCTGCAGCTTACACGCGCAACGTTGTTTCATAATGAATTTTTGCAGTTTTCATCGTGAAACACATTATTTGAGGGTTGAGCTCTTACACCTATATTGCTTACACATATTGCGACTTATAACGACATTTTAATAGATCTCTGCAACTGATTTTTAATTACTAAAATTTTTATTATTCATTGTTTGCGAAAATCTGTACGTACGAGCAAAGTGTTACGTACGAACTGAGTGCCGTACGAGCGGGGTTTTACTGTATTTAAGTTTTTATAAAGTAGGCTTTTCAGGTACTCGTGCATGTTTTTTCTTGTTCTATTTATGTAAAATTCATCGTAAATAGTGTATTTCAAGTACTTACTATAGTTATTTTACATATTTTTATTCCACAATTTCCCTAATCTTCATAGCCCTCACCACTAGCGATTTGATATAATGCAGGCATGATTATTAATCGCGACTACTAATTTATGTTATTATTCAATGAAATTAATCGAAAATAGTACATTTCTGCAGTTTTTTTTGTTAGTTTTCAGATGAGTAGTGATTCTTGATATTTACCCTCATATGATGCATCATTGGCAGCAAGCACTGCTACTAATGCTTCCAGTGGAAATTGTCGCTATTAGCTACAACAGATTATTACAACGAAAATTACGTAGAAGTTTGAGTGTTATATTGTATTTTTTATCTGACTGTAGTTAAAGTCTCTGTTTTCATAAGCATGAAGAAGTATGCCAAAAAATAAATTGAAAACAAAATACTGCTGTTCAAATTTACTGGAAGAATTATTTGTAACATTCCTGAATTATTACAAATGGTAATGATTATACGATAAAATACAGCATTACTGGCACATTAAGACATTACCTAAACTGTTATAATATAACCTACAAAATCTAAATCATTTTGTATGATTTCTTGAATTCCATGGGCCTATCCAACCAAAAGTGGCTCCTGACCCGAACAATCGTGGCCACTGAAGAGCATGAATGACTTACTGTTCATGGTGCACTTGTCTAGGTGATCTGTGTCACTCTCCAGCCAGTTGACCAGCGCTGGGACGTGAAATAACGCCTGCAACAACAGACAAAGTATGCTATCACTCTTTACAGTAACACATGTATAGGTCATTCGGAATAAAGTGAGCACTAAAGATATAACCTTCGAAAAAAATCACTAACAGTTACTTCATATAATTTAACATTAACAATAGTTACTTTACTCGTTGTATGGTTGGCAGTAAATTGCTGAATATAGTGCAGTGTATTTTCTCATTTAAATGCAGCAGTACTGAAGTAAAATAAAATCACTTCGACATATTTGAGTTCTCTACAGTAAATAAACGTCTATTTATCTGACTACAGTGGCGGTGCGTAAGGCCGTGCTCTCGTGCTGTAGCACTGAGTAAACTTTTACAAACTTATTGTGTACTTAATTTTATTAAATTTCAGGTAATGTGACACAATTTATACTTCTAACCTTTCTTAATAAGAGATCGACTGCTTTGCTCTAAGTTTTATAGGCGGACGGAATTTTCTCAAGTAATTTCGCTCGTGTAAGCCGCCCTTTTCTATGGTGTAAACCTGGCTCGGTGCTCCCACGGACTAGCGCACGGCTGTCACTCCCCTTTCCTACCCCCTGTCCTAGCCAGAGGCGTAGAGAGACGCGGGAACCTCGCCTTTATCAACACCTGCTCTGTGCAATGAGCAGAGTAGCCCTGCTATCTACTGCGCAAGCGCGCAACAGTTACGTCAGCGCGTGGACAATGATGGCCGCTCGCGTCGCGCACGTGTTCGTACATTGCAGACTTGTAAACAAAGTAATTTTCTGTGTTGCATGGACGTGTAGCTGACTTAGAATAACTTTTATGAATAGTACGTTACTATGTATTATTATTGTAAGTAGTGGGCGTCAGTGACGTGATACTGTGCATAAATAACGAACTACCGCAAAATCTATGTTATTAGTCGTAGATACATTACCGACGCTTTATGATGGGATAATTTGGTAAGTCGAATTTTACAATACTGATTCATTTTTGTGAAAATTCTGTGTTGCTTGACGACAAGTGGAAAATTATTTCAAGGTTTGTGTCCGTGGTTTATTAGTGGCAGGTTTGTTTTCCGAATGTGACGTGGTATGAACTGCACACATTTATTTACGTGTTAAGTAATTGTAATCATAAATATTGCAGGCCTAAGGCCTAGCTGATAATAAAACGAGCTGCGCAGTGTATGTGTTGATTTTCGAGTGGACAAGCACATGAAACGTCTAGTTTTCATAATTGAAGGAGTTATTTACCTACAGTTTTCGGAATAGTTATTTAATCGTATCAAAATGAAATGCCGATGCGGGGCTGAAGATATGCGTAGGCCTACTTCGCGCGTGTTATGAAATTGCATCTACATTTAGACAAGCCGAACTCAAATGTAGTCTTAAGACGTCTCACATGCGATATTGTTGGCATTTTATCTACGAGTCGCGTTCACATTAATCGTGAGGAAACACAGAGGGAACGCAGTAAGAACAAATGTACAGAAACTGAGATTGTAGGATACTAACTTGCAGTTAGTGGTATTCATTGTTTGTGTACTTAACGAGTACCTATACATTGTAGATAACATCTTTAGGTTGAAAATTTTCACAACACACTTTATTGGCTACATTACTGCTTGCCATGAAACGCACTGCAATTTCTCAATACATGTAAAGCAAAAGTTCTATACCTTTGAGTTAAAAATATGATTATTAGCAGGGTAAGAAAAAATAGCGATTTAGCGGGGGAGGGGGTGAAGGACATTATATTCAGAGCACTGAGCTCAAAACATTGACCGGCCGCCACTGTCTGACTATATAGGTTTTTACCAACTTCGTAATTTATATTAGACGCGCAAACATCAAGTGACGTGTACGGAGAGGTTATGTATTTCACGTCGTTAGCCGTTACGTGCGGAAAGATACTAATTGGCTGAAAGTAGAAATTCAGCAGGGCTTTTTTGAGTGCTCACTTTATCCCGAATCGCCTATACAGCTATCAACAACAGCACAATATCTAACAACACAATTCCAATGCCTTATTCATTTGCATCAGGAGGATACCTGTGTTACAATAAGGCTCTGAATCAGATATCAAATAATACTGGAGTAAATAAGGTAACTTAAAATAAGGCAAAAAGCATAGAACTGGTCTACTTCTTTTATACAATAACATTATTTGTAAAAGAGCTATGCGACAATTAAAAAAAAAACCAAAAAGAAGACAGTTTCAATGTTGTTATTTGTACATTGTTTGGTACTTTACAGTTGTAGTAGTTTTTGTAGTACAGATGTTGACAAACCACACAGATTTGTTATTCTAGAAATGCATTATAATTTTTTTCAGCTTTTACTTTTCTTTGCTGCATTCAAATCTAGATGTCCCATACTTTTATTTACAAACATTACCTAGTACTTTTATTTACACTGACTTAAAATACATTTAAGTCTTCATTTTACAGCTTATATGACTTATCTACTGCTTTACTTACTCAACTACAACAGCAATACATAGCCACCATTAACAGTATGTTGCACATTATAAATACCTACAAGATAACTAGGTAACAGCTAGGCAATGTAATACAACTTTGTTAAAAACTGGGTTACGTATTAAAATTTTTAATTTTGAAATTTGCAGTGCTTTTGAAACAGTAGTGCTATGGAAATACTTATAAAAAAATTAAACAAAAAAAAAGTTAAAATACTGTAATTCAGAAGAAATTAGCACTTATAGTCCATTTCATGTAAGGATTCCATTTTTTGACAGTTGGGTTCACATTCATTTTTACTGCTATTACTATGGAATAAGCAGTGTTTTCCTCTGACACGAGCGATTTTTGCACAAACACACTCAGCTGGTTGTCAATCTGTGCAGTTGATCAAAATGAAAGGTATTTTCCTGTAGACATTTGTGCATGTTAGGCCTATAGCCTTAAGAACTATCAGATAAATGGAATTCTTATATGAGATAGACTATAAAAAAGAACACATTAAAAATAATTGTTTTCTTCACAACTATCCTCAACAATGCACAAATTTATTCTTTTTTTTTTTTTTAGGAGAGATACCTACCTGCAAAGTAGAGTTCAAGTAGCAGGTATTCCCCATATTGATCATACCGGCACCTACGGGCCGCATTCCCCTCCATCCGAGCTGCACTGCCTCTGCTGGAAACAGAGTAACTTTTGGTGCAGGCGGCTCGGTCTCTGCGACGCTAGGCTTCATTTCGGCGGCCACTGGCTTGCACTTCACCACGCTCCCGTTCTCCGCGGCATAACTTGGCTTCAGAACGATGTACTTGCTCTTCAAGTTCTCCAGCACAGTGTGCTTGTAGTCGTCGCAAGGCTCGTACTCTATGCTGCTAAGGAGGATGCGATTAGAGGAAGCTACAATCTTGCTGTCGATGTCATCACGGGTGCTGTTACAACTGGAGAGAGAGACGCGCAGTGCAGTGCCCACAGGGTCGCCACCTGAGGCCGGCATAGTAACACTGCAACAAGACGAGCCTGTTGCACATCAACACTTGCATCTGCTACATAGCAAAAGTAACATTTCACCATGTGACTTTCCTCATCATCATACACATTGGCTTCACAACAACTTTATAAATCTCATTAAAATTTATCTCTAAATTACAACACATAACTGCTAAATATTTAGGAAAAAGGTAATTCTTTACAATATGTGCTTAACCGAAAAATTAAAGGGGTGTTCTGAAACTGGTGGCATAGTACTACTTGAGATACAACCTAACCTAAGTGTATTCCAACACTTTAGTGGTAGGCTATATTGTATTAGTAAACAAATAGCCCTAAGGTAATTTGAACCCCTTTAAGACCTACGTTTTACAGCAAATTAATGCATTATAATACTGTGTCGAAAATAAGAGCTCAGTTTTGTTAGATTAAAAAGTACAATTAACAATGTGTTGGGTCAGATAAAAAAAAGGGGGGGGGGCAAGGTTGGCAGACTGCCCCAGGCACCACGTTTATAGGAGGCGCTGGCACTGGTGAAAATTTTTACTTGGGAATAAAATTTAAAACAGTGAAAAAAATAAATAAAATATCTACCAATATTAAGTAGACTTTTACTAGTTTTGTACTTTTACTACCCTTGAACACCATATAACGTTATAAATACAGTACTTACAATTAGACTGTAAACTTACAACACCGCTAATGGTAGCTAGTAAGTACAGGTTTTGTGTGTTTCTATTAAAATTTTGTACTGTTATTCAAGTGAGCTCAAAACAATGTATGCAAGATATGTTTATTTCTGTTGGGTAGATTAGACTGATTGAAAAAGGGGGAAAAAAAAGAGGGGGGGGAGCAAATCACAACTCTTGCCATGGGCAATGTGGTAATGTTTCATTGATTCATAAATGCAGAATTAAAAGATACCTCTCGCTCGTGACTAAACCTGCAAATTTTATTAAGTTCAAGAAAACCATTTTCATAACAGTCTCTACTGTAGGCCTACCATTTTCATAACAGTCTCTATTGTAGGTCTACCATTATCATAACAGTCTCTATTGTAGGTCTAATAGAAATGCCAAACCCACTATGTGCTCTCATAACTGTCAAAATTTACTAAAGTAATAGGCCTTCAAAGTATATAAACACCCGAGTTTAACAGTTCACTTCTAAGAATGATTCCTTTGAACAATGCTTTAATTATTTGTGGTTTCTTGGAAAAGGTGGTGTAACATTCTATGAAATCTGTCAAGATCTGACTTTCATAGTGAACATGCAAAATATCTTGCAACTCTACTTCTCATTAACACAGAATTTTTAAAGTAAACATTTCTATAGCCAAACTCAAAATGTTGTTTGATTAACAATTTAAAATGCTTCGAGAATACTGTAAATGAATACAAACCATGCCCATGCCATCATACTGTACCTATGGTACTGTGATAGATCCCCAAAATGAGCTCTGCTCAAGGGGATTAAACGTGGTACTTGTGATTATGTCAAGTATGTATTCTGACAAAAAGGAATTAAATAAATAAGTAGTAATGTGATAGATTACTTGTGTGCATAAGTCACCTGTGGAAGATGGAAACACTCCTGTTTCCATAGGGACATGTTTACAGGTCTGCTAACACAACTGTCAAAAACTAAAACACTTATCATTCAAATAGAAATTCACTGAGTTGTACTTCACTAAAGAATTAAAACTACTTTTACCCTAAGTTATATGGAAAACAGCAAGACATGTACATTAAATAAACTATAATACTACTTTTTTTACATTCAATTATCAAGACTAAAAATATATGAACCTCAGTATTTTTTTCCTGAGTATTATGTACATGTTCTTCCGAAACATAACATTTAGCCAAGGACAACATTAACAGCTACGTAACCAAAGCTTCAATCCAAATGACAAAACAAAGTATTAGGCCTAATTGTACAGGTAACGTAATTTCAAGTAAACCCTGATTCTGACAGTCCAAAACTAAACACACAAGGAATTGTAAATTCCCATCATGGTTTCCTCAAACACCCGGGCATCTTTCAGCACTACCTACAATAGCCTACATAAATATTTCAGATCGTACAAAAGCCTAAACATACCACTCAAGACGAAGAACACTCGCGCATGTGCGGGATATTAAAACAACATAAGAAACATACACTTATCAAAATAAACACTACAAATGACTAATACCTTTTCTACAAGAAGCAATTCGCACGCTGCCGCACACATTCGTCTATCAATAAACACAACTACAAACAGTCCATTTCTTCATAAACACTGCATTATAGAATCCAAAATTATCTACAGGTCCTGTCACAACCAACTTATTAAATTAAAGTACGGCAAATTTTCTAAATAGTGATTTTTCTCTCGGTAACACGGTTAATATTCACTTCGCAATACGTGCTAAGATTTGGATATCATCAATCAATGACCAGCATCGATTACAAAAATTATTTTGTACATCGAGATAGAATCGATTATTTTTAACTACTAATTTCATTAAAGCTTCTATTCTAACAATAAAAAAAAAGTCTATTTTATAGTTTTTCTCCTTAAATTTAGCATGCAAATATTTTTAAGAATAATTTGCTTAGTACTTTTAGACAGTAAAATATAATGAAGGACTACATTTTACTCAATTGAAAAAGCCTTAACGCAAAAATAAGTTCGTGATGTATACCTACTTATATTTACACTTGAAATAACTTATTATTACGAAATCCCTACTGAGCTGATTGAAACCATGCGAGCTATATTATAAACATAGAAGAACAAAATTAAGACCAAATGAGCTAAAAAGTTTGCCATCTTTTTAAAAGTCGAAACGAAGTGGAGTGCTAAGATACTGTAATAATAATAATAATAATATTAATAATAATAATAATAATAATAATAATAATAATAATAATAATAATAATAATAATAATAATAATAATAATGGCCTCCAGTTAAGATAACACCTGGTGGCAAATATTTTTATTATTTATAATGTTTACTCCCGCAGTCGGGCTACCGCCCTGTGGCAAAGTTTCCTCTGTTCCTTTTCCATCCTCATCAACATCCAAGCACCAATCTAAACACTTCACCACTCTGAGCTGCTACACATGTTTCTCACAACACATTCCGCTCACTCACGGTCCTAATCAGCATAGAGTGTTTTCCCATCTTCATTCTTCTCTCCCTGAGGACCTTCTAGCTGTTGTCCCTTCGTCCTATGTAGAGCCCTCTTTTCCATTTTCCCCCAAGTTTTCCCCAACCTCCCAATCCATGCAGAACCAGGTACATTCTCACCATTCTCCTCCGTTCCTTCAAGGCTACTCAACCAAGTTCTTCGATCTTCACAGAGGACCGATCTCCTTCCTCATTCTCTCCTGGCCCCTGCACCATCTCCCTTTCACCCATCTTGCCACCCTTCTCTGCACTCCCTCGATCTCACTTTCCACCACCCCATGATGTGGATCCCATACTGCTGCTGCATACTCCACCATAGAGCGCACCTTAGTGGTGTATGCCCTCTCCTTCAGTGTGCTACTACCCTTTTTAAGCACTCTCTCCCGCAGCCCCAGAGCTTGCCTACACTTCCTCACCACTTTGACAACTTTCTACTTCTAGCCCAAGTCCTGCAAAACAACCCCCAGGTATTTGTAGCTAGTGGCTTCCACTATCACCTCTTCTACCCAACCCCCCGGGCATTCCTTCATACTCACCCTCACTGGCAGTGGTGTCTGGTTAGTGAACAGGCTACTTACGCACCCAGTGGGGGTGCCATCACCTGTATGAGGCATGACAGATGTAATCTCGTGCGGGCTTTCTCGGAGAGGCGTCGGGGTGACTGGCTTCTCTGTGACTCTGCTGCTTGCTCCTCGTAGGTCATCATGGTGTACCTCGGAGACCCTACCGTTGTTGCATCGAATTATTATTTCCATAGGCCTGCATGACCTTGTGGGGTCTGCTCCATTTTGTCGTTTGCCTGCAGAGGGGGGGTGGGCCTTCGCATAGACATACTGTCCTGGTTCGAGTTCCTCCGGTGGCCTACTAGGAGGACTGAGCCACCGTTGCACATAGTGCTGCTGGTTCTCTCTCATGGCCACTTGCCTCTACCTCTTCTTCTCCGCTATCACCGCGAGACTTGCCAGCTCTTCTTCATGCATCGGAGCCCAGTGGTTCGCGCCTGGCAAATTTAAGTTGCATCCCAACAGGGTTGCAACTGATGATTGGCCCATCGCTGCATTCACACAATACCAAAGTGTGAAAAGGGTTGCTGGCAGATGTTTTGGCCCTGATCTCATGCTTCTTTACCACACGGAGCCAGAGTTGCGTCTTCAGGTCTTGATCCCTGCACTTCGTGGGATTTGCAAGCAGGTGATACACCAGTGTGGTATAATGGTAGACATCATACTTAACACAGGTGTCCCTCCACTTCTTTCCTATGAACTGTATTATGTTGTACATGAGCAGCACCTTGGGGTACCCTCACAGGGCATAAAACTCTTTGTCCATTATGCGGACTAGGGCATTGACTCGAGTGCTCTGCATAGCATATGCTTCAGTCCACCTGGATAATAAATCTGTCACGATGAAGATGAATAGCTTCGTGCCAGTGGAGCATGGGTATGGGCCCCTAAGGTCCAGAGCGACATATTCAATCAGTCCGTTAAGCACGCTTGGAAACTGCTGTTGCTCACATTCAGGCTGTCGTGCCTTGAACTTGTTGCATGCTTTGCATAGTCTGACTTGGTGTTGCACTACTCGGCTCACCTTTGGCCAGAAGAATAAGCAGTTCACATAGCGGAGAGTTTGTCTTACTCCTGGGTGTCCGGAACAATGGTAGTCATGTGCGTGGTGCAACACATCCCATTCGCATTGTGGCACATACAGCTTCCATGGCCCATCCTGTGTGGGGTGGCATGTCTCCACTCGGCCATCAACCATTTTCCAGTGGCTCACCAGTGCACTCACATCTTTTCCTGACAGGTGGAGCAGTTCTGCTGTGCACTGACAACTCACTTGTACACTATGTTGAATTGACAGGCTCGGCGCACAACTGATAGAGCTGTACGTCAGCTGAGTGTGGCCCAGGCGGCAAAACATTCTCCCAATCGGCCTCGTCACGTACGATGACATCAGCGCACTACGCATGTGACAGCATGTCGACCAGCTGGTTGACGTTTCCTGCAACATGTTCAACTGCGAAGTCGTACCCCTGCAGTGCCATGGAGCACCTTGCATGCTTGCTGCATGATTCGCGAATGGATTTCAGCCGCACGATGCACCTGTTCTCGGTGCACAAAATGAATATCTGGTATTCCAGGTATGCTCGTAACGCTTCATGGTCCAGACAACCACTAAGCACTCTTACTCATTCATGTGATACTGCTGTTCTGTGGGCCCAAATTTGCGCTGGCATAATCTATAACCCGCTTTTCTTCTTTGTCAACATATTGGCACACTACTATCCCGATATGCTCTTAGCTTGTGTCGGGATGAAGGTACAGGAGGTGCAGAAAGTCATAGTGCACTAGGGTCTCGCACTGGGCGAACATGATCTTGACGGCCAGATTCCACAATCCATTGGTATCGCTTTCTGCGGATACAACAGTACGGTTCGCGACACTGTTATAATAGCGAAGTATCAGATGTGCTCGTAAAGTCAGTTCAGGAGGTCGAAAAACTGCGCAATTGTTTCGATGTTGTCGGTGGTTACCACTTCTCAACGAATCGTGGGTGTTCGGAGTAGGACTCGATACCACTTCCTTTGACCTTGTGGCCTAGGAATTCTATGTTAGCTTTGCCAATATTGCATTAATGGACAGCAGTTACAGGTCGAGTAACAAGTGTATGAGGTGCTCTTCCCACGTATTTGACAAGATCAGTACGTAGTCGAGATACGCCAACGTGAAACCACTTGCCAGCTCTTTAGCACCTGCCCCATAATGGTTTGGTAGGTCGCAGGGGCTCCATTTAGTCAGACTGGCATCGCAGAAAATTGAGACTGGCTTCCATCTTGGGCTGTGAATGTGGTTGTCTCCTGGTCATCCTCCTCACTTCACAAGTGTAAAGAGGAAAACATTTTAGTGTTGCCAATGGTGGTTATGGTATTCTTCATGCTGATGTATGGGGTGCGATATCTTCTGTCACTATGTTCACGTGGCGTAGATTCACGCGGAAGCGTAGTTGCCCGTCTTTCTTAGGTTCAAGTATAATCTAAAAATGATATCGGATGTTAGCAGTGTCAATGACTCCGCCTGCAAGCATTTCTTTAATCTGTTCCATAATGATGTTGGCTTAGTTTGGCAGATAATTTCTGGGAGGATTGTAAATAGGCTTTTGTGTCGTCAAATTAAACCACTGCTCCATGAAGCTATACATTTCAGGACATCGTTTGCAGCGAACTCTTCGTGCCTCTCGTCCAGTAAATACCCTCGGTAAGCTGGGGTCTGTCATTTGAGACATCTTACAACTCACTCCCACTTGTCGACCAACTTTAGAGGAGTTCATACGCCCGGCTACTGGATATAATAAGGGTCATTTGGTGCAACAGGACAGTCGTACCATGTACATTATAGAAACGAAGACCCAGCACACCAAAACCTACATGCACGCCATGTGCGGTGAAGGAACAGTGAGTGTGAGCGAAGTGGGTCCATCTTGCATCCCCATTCCAAAACTTACCCGCTCACACACTATCCTTGTCAACCCCGGGGGTGGCGATGCCCATGCTCAGCAAGTGTCTAGATAAAGATAGTAACTGGCTAACAATATCTCGAAACAGCCACTGCGGGGAGATCATAGCGTATGTCAATGTTTACATTCGCGGCTCCAGCTAGGTATCCGGTTATGTCTTGCATCGCGGTCGAGTTGCACAATGTTTTTACAAGTTCGAAGTTCACTGAAAATGGTACATTTCGCGTTGATGAAGTTATGAGTTGCAGCGTTGTCGATTAGGGCGACAGTCTGTTTTTAATTTACAGTCACTGGTATGTGGAGAAATTGGTTGTAATTTTTACATTGATGAAAAATTTTGCCTAAATATGCTTTTTTATCGCTGTCGCTGTTCCATTTGTTTTGGTGATTTTGCCAGTCACTGTTAATTGTCCAGTGATTTCCCGGGTAACAGTAATGTTTGTTTGGTGATTTGGTCGGTTGATTTTCAGGTGTTTGGTCACAGTTTGGTTCTCACTGGGAGTGTGGTTATGGGGCCTCTCTACCCCATCTCGCTGTTTACTGTTATGTCAATCTTACGTCTCGGGCAGTCGGAGTACCAGTGGTTTTGTTGGCCGGATAATAGTGACAGGGCAGGCTTGGTTGCCTGTGCCGTGATGGGCTGTCAGCTTTCGTGGCACCGTGATTGGGACCATTGGAGCTGCATGGTGTTATGTTCCCAGGTATTGTGGTGAGTGGTGGTGCTTTGGCGCGGCGTTCGTCGTGATGTTGCATTGTGCCACTTCATCGGTGGCCATAGTGAATTTCTGCCGTATCATGTGCTACCCTGGTGGCTGTACTGATGAAGTTTTCTAGTGCATTATGTGACGCGGGTCGCCCCTGACCTCCCCTGATCTGAGCCCGTCGTGCGCATCAAGCCCAAACGGAACGGTCCGAGGCGGCCTGGACTTGTGCATATTGGAACGCACCCGCCCACGTGCGCGACGAGGTAGCGGCGCCTAGACGCCGCCCCCGCGACGTCGAGTGGACACAATATGTGCCTCGGACCCAGAAAACGGCCATC
>PNEQ01034937.1:0-15742 GCA_003012365.1 Medauroidea extradentata | reverse complement strand
ATTTCCACTATGATATAATGAAGGCTAAGTATGGTGATGATTTGCAGTTGGCCTACATGGACACCGACAGTTTCATCTACGAGATACGAACGGGTGACTTTTATCAAGACATGTTCACCGATCCTGACTTCCATGATGAATTCGATACATCATCCTATCCTGTCAACCATCCATGCTACTCACCTAAAAACAAAAAGGTAAAAGGCAAATTCAAAGACAAATGTAACGGTGTGCCTATGACTGAGTTTGTAGGATTGCGAGCGAAGATATATGCCTACAGGTACTGCGAGAATGTATGAAAAAAGGCCAAAGGAATTCAGAAATGTGTGATCAAAAAGAAAATTACCTTTCAGGACTACATCAGAGCTTTGAATAGAGAGAAGGCTATGCGAGTAACTGTACATAGTATAAGATCACGAAAAAAGCAACTATATTCCGAGTGTAGCAACAAACTGGCGCTTATTTGGCTAGACGACAAGCGATGTGTCTGCGAAGATGGAGTAAACACTCTACCACATGGATACTCTAACTGAAGGTAAGCCATGTTCATTATACTATTTATGTTATATTTGTCACTGTATCATACTATTTCCCTAACAAATGTACTGAACGTTATTAATGTGATGAAACTTTTTCTCTCCCGACAGTCTCCTGCATCCTGGCTACACCGAAAAAGCCTGCACAATGAGCTGAAACGCAACACCCATACTGCCGGAGGACTGCAATGAAGAGAGGTGTGGTAGACTACTAGCAGCTACTAGAAGACTACTGCAGAAATTACGAGACTCACCATGACTACATTGCGAAACAAGGAACATCACCGCATCACTGAGTACAGTTATCAGTTAGACATGATGTCTCACAACACCTCGAGAATGATATTGAATAAAAATGTATAGAAAATAATAAATTATCTCAATAAAATTCTAAAAAAATATATATTATGTTGTATTTTTATTGCAAAAACATGTTTCCCAAAAGCAAAATTAATGAGTTCATTACTGTGTCAGGAAAAGGTAGAGTTAGTGCACGGTTAGGTGACAAAATTCTATGTTAATATATGTTGACTGGTATAATGATATTTGCCAGATCTAATATAAGGTCGTTGTTAAGTAGTATGAAAAACGTATAACTGAAGAACCATGGGCCAAACACAACAACAAAAAAAAAAAAAAAACAAGTTTAATTTAGTTTAAAAAGTATGTACACATAACATAAAGTAAAATATTTCAGTGACTAAACAAATAGTTACGAGCACCGTTACCAGGGTAAAAGTAGTTCCGACGCCTATGGAAAAACACTAGATTTTTAATTGCAGAAAATAGTTATAATGGAAGATTAAGGAAAACAGTATTTCAAATTTCTAGACACCGACAAAAAATTAAATAAAATAATATACAATAACTTACATACAAGAAAAATACTTAAACCAAAGTACGAAAAGTTACTGTGCGATACTAGAAATCATATACCAAAGTTCAACACAGAAGAAAATGACTCAAATCAAATAAGTAAAATGAAAAACAGTCTTTAAAGGTCTAACACATAAAAACCAACATGCAATATCCTAGAGGGAAGGAGAGAGAGGGAGAGAACACGAAAGAATAAGAGAGCACAAGAGAGAGAGAGAGAGAGAGAGGGAGAGGTGGATTGAGAGAGGGAGGGAGAGAAGGAGGGAGAGAGGGTGAGAGAGAAAAGAAAAGGATAACATACGTAAAACACTTATACGAAAGGGAAAAATATTTAAAGAACAGAAATATAACATATAAAAAGTTTAGCACAAAACAAATTGACCATTCCTTCTACGCATAAGCAATAAAAAAATATATATTATCATGCATTTCAATGTGAAACTTACATACACGAAAGTAACACCATATATGTTAATAAATTAAAACAAAAAAATGAGAAACCAACTCACAGAACAGGTACAGGGCAAAAATATAAATTCCAAGAATTCGAGCCCGTGGAAAAGCTAAAACACGATAAAAAATACTTAAAATTTATAAAACTGGTTAAAAAAATACTGGTCATACAAACAAAGGAAAAAAGTATTAGGTTAAAGAAATAGATGGAGACAAGGTTAGATATGTAACATGGTAGGACGTCAGGTTAGGTCAGGTTAAGTTATGATTTCGGCATTAAAAACATATTAAATAAATGGCCTAGCCGTGACATTGATTCTACCAAGCCCTGACAAAACAAAGCAAGAATAACGTATTACAAGAATTAGAAGAAGACATTTATTACTAGAGGTAAAATAATACTACCATACACTACTTATAGACACCTTACTGAAAAAAAAAAAACTCTAAGACCTACACGAGTGGAACATATTCAACGCCTTGCGAGAATGCACCATACTAGAAGAATTCCTAGCAGTATACTATGATAAAAGACAGACATACAAGGGAAAATAAGTGTTAGGTTAAATGAAGAACAGAAACAAAGCTAGAAATGTAACTTGTTAGAAGGACAGGTCATGTTAAGTTAAGTTAGGTTAGGTTATGTGCGGTAGCGCTCTTAATGGTGATACTTGGAAATGGAGACGGACTAAACCAGTAGTACAAACAACACTAATGCTATCTAGTAGACGACACTGGAACCAAGACGATTGGTATAGCTACTAGCTCTCCTGGTGGAAAGACTCAGCACCGAATTCTTAGTAATCAACGCCATCTAGAAGACGATCAGTAACTACTGGCAGACCTACCTAGAGAACAACTATAAAACTAATTAAAAAAAAAAGATAGATGGTGGAGCCATTGAGGGTAGCTAAATATTAAGACAACGGACATTGATCAAGATGGTGGATGAACAGCATAACAAGAAAGAGTATAAAATACAGATCAGATCCGGGATCCGACTCCTAGGCTTCTGCAATAGAACCGTCATTACTACACTACTTGGATCAGTACATATTACGTATGTGTTTGGATGAAGGAACTAAGAACTAGGAGACGATGACATCTTCAAAATATGTATTTGGAACTCTGTTTGAGAGGTTGGCAGAATAAATGTTTATTCCCTTGCCATTAACAATGCGGAGCTATTGACACCTATTTGTGATGCAAGATTATTTCACAAAGTGCCCTAAAGTCATATCGATACCTGATCAAGAATATAGCATTTTGGTGATACATTAGGACAACTTATAAGCCACACTGTTCCAGGTGGTGACAAAATTCCTATAAATGAAGAAAACACTGATTAAACATTTTTATCCTCAGACTGGATGGTCGAACAGCTGAACCATACTTAAGAGGAATATCAGTCAATTTTTGTAGCAGATAATCAAAAGGATTGGGACTCCAAAGTTCCCCTAATCTTTACAAGCCGCGACTCTCGTGCGAGAAGCATAAGTTAAGTGGCCAGCTGCAGGTTAAAAGGACAGCAGCATGCTCTACGCGACTAACGTTTCTCTTTTTATCTTGCCGCAGCGACCATCTGCACGTCTATCTTGATTTTCGTAAACACTCAGATAACAGTTAGTATCACAGCCAAGAGAATTCTTCGACGTACTCATTGTAATCACTAAACCCTGATGCGACATGTTTCTCGTAACTCTGAGACAGAGATGCTCCACGAGATTTCTGGACTCCTGATGAAGCGTATATAAGAAATCTGTGCTGCAGGCTGGAATAGTTTTTCCCGAGAGGCTTCTTGTGTGCGAGTGAGTTAATTATGGGGACAGCAGTGGGTTGTAAAAATGTTTTCAAGTATTAGTGTCGATGAAGGCGTTCTGCGACTTCTAGAGAGCCAACGTGATGCTCCTGAGATAGGATAGTGTGTCCACCAAGTGTTTGAAGATACTTTTAATTGATATATAGAGCTTGTGTAGAGGACTTATAATTGAATTTGAATTTGTAAAAGTTATAATGTAGTAATTGTTTGTTTTGTTCGTCATGAACTAGAGACGTCATCGGGATTCAATGTTGACGCTGTTGTCTACATGGCTCTCAGCAAATCAAGAGTGAGGTAATGTCTATTTTAGGCCTCTGGTCACAATGTAGCGCCACTGATTAACGTCACTAAATGGGCCATATAAAAGCATCCGAACTGCGAAATAACGGAGTCCTATGTGACTCGATTGCAGTGTGCGGGACGAGAAACACTTTTGGAGGTAGCGTCGAGTCGGGCTGTGTAACGGACGAGCAACACTTGAGGGTGTTGTATTAACAGCAGCAGTGAAGAAGATGTCGGTATACTACAGAGGAGTGTTGTTATGGGTCGACAAACAAAAAGAAGGTGTGCGACAGGAGTCGAGTCGAAGACCTCGAGGGTGAAGACGATAGTGTACTCGGGGTCCTGCGCAGCACATGGAGCCATCACCACTTCAGGCTGTTAAGGTTGGACATTGTGACTATTTGAAAGACTGTTAATTGGATAGACGATTGAAAATTTATTGCGATTTGTAGTCTTCAATTAGTGGTAATTACTTGTATTCTTAGTTGTCAAAGTTAACGAATGTTTCTGTTGTGCAGTAGTGATTGTATGCATAATAAAAGTACTGTAACAGCTGTAATTGATTGCTGTTTTGTGTATTTTTGAGAGCTTTGTGACCTAATAAATCAAGAACATAATTAAATACTTTAAATTTCCAATTATTAGACCTCTGTCACAAGAGCTCATGGCAATGGGCAATGGCCCACATGTAATTTTGTAATCTTGTAACACTGTTGTCAGAAGTGGGATAGAGGCCAAAATTAATGTACTAATTAATTCTGTGTATTAAATAATTGCATACTGTTGATATTTAAACGAATTGAGGTACATTATACATTTTGTATTTTAATTTGAATTATAAAGGTGCATGATAACAAATAGCATGTCAGAAGAAATTGAAGCACTAACGACCTTCATTGATGGAAAGAGTGGCCAATAAAGGGGTCAAATGAATTCAGACAAAGACAGTGCAATTGAGAATGTAGATAAGAAAATGAATAATGGAAATAAGAAAACTTAGAATGTAAATGATAATGAAGATAAGAAAATGCATAATGTAAATAAGTAAATTGTGAATGTACATTCAAACAAAGACAAGAAAATAGACAATGCAAATGAAAATGTAGATAAGCAAATTGATAATGCAAATAAGCAAGTAGAGAATGTTAATAATCTTGTAAACTGTGTAAGTGAAAAACTGGATTTATTTACTTGGACATACTCCATTGCGAAATAAATGACTGTCAAAAGAAAACTAAAAATAAGACAAGAAAACATAAATAAGCAGAGTATGCTTTCGTCATCAGGATACATACACAACATGAAATTCCAAAACTAGAATCTGGTCAGATAAAACAAGGAAAAAACAGAAAATAAAAGAAACAACAAAAATATAAAAATAGCTAAGTTGACATGCGACACAATGATGAGACGAAACAAAAACACAAACAGAAATACAGCAAACAACACAACGATGAGACTAAACAAAACACAAAGATGTCGGACACAAACAGAAAAAACAACACGCATGTCAACTTAGCTATTTTTATATTTTCGTTATTTCTTTTATTTTCTGTTTTTTCCTTGTTTTATCTGACCAGATTCTAGTTTTGGAATTTCATGTTGTGTATGTATCCTGATGACGAAAGAAAACTCTGCTTATTTATGTTTTCTTGTCTTATTTTTAGTTTTCTTTTGACAGTCATTTATTTCGCAATGGAGTATGTCCAAGTAAATAAATCCAGTCACGCACTCCCATTGCACAGTTCTTTCAAAGATCATATGTAAGTGAAAAGGTACACAAAGTGAACGAAATGGTAGACAGAAAAATAGACGATGTGAAAGAGATTATCTACCATAAAATTTACAATGTAAATATAAAGGTAAACAGCATAACGATAAGGTAGAACAGCAAATAAGTGATCTGAGAAATGAGTAGTAAGACAATTGTCATCATCAGGAAGGTGACCATCTTGTTACTGGCGGTTTAAACAAGCTCAGTGCTTAGTCAAAAACTAAAGGCAGCGAAGAGAGGACCACAAAGTTAGAACCAGCTCTAGTGTGACTTATAATTAGGCAGAAAATGGATTGCAACAAATTTTGTGCGTCTAGTGTGCCAGCATCTAATGTTGGGAAGGGGATTTCTGTCAAGACTGTTCCTTACGATTGCCAGACTTCATGACAAGAGTATAAAAACTAATTCGAGACTGTGCAACCATACATAACTGGCTTGACTGGCATGCGCCTACTGTCTTGGTGCCGTGAACAACAACGTCTAGAATTTTCGACAGTATTCACTGACTTGGAGCAGCGCTTCAGAGGCAAGTACTTACTACATGCCCACCATGCTGTGCTAAGAAGCCGCAACCAGGGATCAGGGGAGCCACAGCAAGGATTGGGGCAGGATATTGTGCGACTCGCCTATTTGTCGCTCTCGAGGAGTGTCCAGTAGAGGAACGAGATATCATAGCAGTCGGCTTCTTCGTCGATGCAGTCATCGACGTAGAGGTGTGACATGTATTGCGCCTAGCTGCCCCAAGGACTGTGCAGGATGCCCTCGCCAGAGCACTGCAGGTCTAATCTGCAAGAGGGCCATCAACTCGTCATGCTGTGCAGGCAGTTGCACTGTTGGGCGACGAGAGAGTTAACCGCCTCGAGAACATACTGAATATAATGTAAACCACAGTGAATGTAATCGAAAATTGAATTTCTTCGATTTCATGTCTCCCTCTACTACAGAGGCAACCAAAGTGTTGGAAGTTTGAGCAATATGGACACCTGAGAGCCCAGTACACGTAGCTGCAGCAAAATAACACTAACCAAGAGCAAAATGTAACTACCCAATCCGCCCAGCCATCGGTTGTGCCTCGCTCTCGACCAGAAGGGCGACAGAAGTATTGGACGTGTGGATGACATGGACATCTGAGATCCCATCGCCCACAATGGCAACCTAATAATGTAGTAATGAGTAAGGACGAAATCTTATGGAGGGAAGAATGGTGAAGGTAGAGGAAAGGCTCCATTATTTCTTCAAGTATGCTGAGTGAAACAACAGTTTGATGCAATCCTAGTGGAGGGCAGACTTGGTAATGTTTCTTGCCACATGGTTGTAGACACCTGAGCAACCATTACTGCTGTCTGACCGGACATCTTGAAGCCTTGTCGCCAGCAGTCACAGGGCCATAATTTCGGACGATGCTTTCTGACGACAGTGACAGGCGAGACCACAACTGAAAGGGAAGAAGGTACACGGGTGACCTCTGCACTTAACACTAAGTGTATATAGCCGACATTAAAGATGAATATTTACTGAACCTTGATGTGTTAAACACAGAGTGCTGCACAGACATTCAGTTGAGAGTACTAAAGACCGGCAAATGAGAACTCGTAATGGTGCCACGAAACGAAATATCCTCGGCAGCCAGCTGCCGATTAGTATGTTGCGAGACGACTTTGCTGCCGGCATACAGTGATATCGTGAGCCCTGCACACTGTCAAGGCAATTGTGTGTGGCGTGTAGCTCTAGTCAAACATTTAGGAAGAGGAAGCGGCTTACCTTTTGAGGTGGGGTAGCAATAACATTGGTTTTTCTGGGCTTTGGAAATCTATATTTTCGAATGGTCAACTAGAAGGACAGAACAATCCGGCTTGAGAAGGGGGCCAACATAGGCACATACAAGCAAGTCTCCCAAATAACTACAACTGACAAGGTATTCATGAAGTCAGAGGACCTTGATGGCCCTATGCCAGAACCATGCAAGGAACTACAGACTAGAACTGGAGCAAATCTGAACCGAAGACAAGAAATAATGCTGCTGGAATATAGCTCTGTCTCCCGAGCGATATTATGTTCAGATGACCGGCAGAGGAAGACCAGATTGCATTCTCAGTATATGCCAGAGAATTATGTCATAAATTGGTTCACACTCACAACCTTGCCCGGCGACACCTTAGTAATAACACCGACAAGATGAAGACTCGCTACGATAGCAATACACCAGATGAAACATTCCAAGACTGACAATTGTTGTGGTTGTACAACCCTAAGAGATATGAGGGGTATTGCACCACGCTACAGAAGAATTGGGAAGGCCCTTATGAAATATTGAAAAAGATGGGTGATGTGTTGTTTCGGATTGTTCGTCAAGGCTCTCGGGTTAGAGGATCTAAATTCGTCCACATAGATGTACTTAAGGAGGGGACAGTGTTGTGTGGCTGGAGACATGTTGCATTATACTACGTGGACAGTCCGATGAGTCGACCACAGTGAAGTTAGGGTATTCCTAGGGGTGCTGCAATACGCCCGAGAGACGTCATTGGGATTCCCTGATAAAGCCTCTGCCTACATGTCTCTCTGCAAATAAGAATGAGGTAATGTCTATGTTAGGCCTCTCGTCACCATGTTGCGCCGCCGATTGACGTCACTAAATGAGCCATATAAAAGCTTCCGAACTTCAAAATAACGGAGTTCTTTGGAAGTCTTAAGAGTGACTCGAGTGTGGCGTGTGTCGACGAGGAGCTACTTTGGAGACGGCGTCGAAGCTGGGTGACACCAACGGGCTGTGGAACGGAAGAGCAAGACTTGGGGTGTTGTATCAACGGCAGTAGTGAAGAAAGGGTCAACATGCTACAGAGAGGCGGTGAACTGTTGAGAACAACACTGGAGGTGTTGTATAAAAGAGAGCAGTAACTGGCTACTTAAGGAGACTGTCTACCTAGTGGTTCAAGAGAAGGTGTGCTTCGGTACCAGCAGAGGGGAGATTTCGTTATTGGTCCATCTAGAAGAACGTGCTAAGCTTGTGGAGAGAGACTGGTGGCTTTGTGACGTCCGAGTCTACTGTGAGGCTGCAGACACATACCTTCTGAGCAGTATTAGGCGAAACAAGACGACTACTGCTACGGGTCGACGAACAAATAGGAGGTATGCGACGGGAGTCGAACCGAAGACCTCAAGAGAGAAGACAGCGTGCACTCGGGGTGCTGCGCAGCACATGGTGAGCCACCACAACTTTAGAACTTTTAGGTTGGACATTGTGATTATTTGAAAGACAGTCAATTGTATAGATGACTGGACATTTATTGTGATTCGTAGTCTTTAATTAATTAATGGTAAACATTTTTGTTTTTAAATGTCAAAGTTAACTAACGCTTCTGTGGCGCAGTAGTAATTGTGTGCATAATATGTACTGGAAAAGCCATAGTTGATTGCTGTTTTGTGAATTTTGAAAGCTCTGTGAGCTTGTAAATCAAGAACATAATAAAACTTTTTAAATTTCTAATTATACGACCTCTAAGAGCTCAGAGAATTGCCCACATGTAATTTTGCAAACTTACGGCGTAAATAGGTTATAATCATGTTGCATCATACGCCTGCCAATCTGTAATTTCAGACCCGGATTGTACTGTATAAAAAGATCGTACGTAGTTGACGTAGCAATACGTTTTATGCGTAATAATCTTGCTAGAGACTTGCCAAACAAATTATATGTCCTTACTACTTTCATTAAAAATCGCAATACGTAATGTATTTATCTTATGTGACAAGCGAGTGTGAGCTTTGAATGTAACATTTTTATATACAATCAGCAAGTTACTGAACACAAGCTTGTCTCTGTTTGAATCGAAGTATGCATATATTTAGTATAGGGAATATACGGAATGTAATTTGCCCCTGCATACCACACTTTCAGCAGCACTCACATTGGCGTTTTATCACACTAAGAAATAATAAATATAATATACGTTATTATACAGCGCAAGAGTCACGGTGGTCGAGGGGTCAGACCTCTCGCCTCCCACTTAGACGATCCGAGCTCGATCCCCGGCGGGTTTGATCGCGGATTTTTCGCATGTGGGAAACGTGGCGGACGTTGCCGTTAGTCTGGGGTTTCCTCGGCGAACTCCCTTTCTTATTCCGTCACTGCTCCACACTCATCTCACCTCACTTGCCATTTTTCGGGTTGGACGGGCGACAGGTATGTGTCTCGCTAGTCGACCAGTCGGACCAACCTTCAACCTGGCCTTCTCTCTTACACACTGTGACACTGCCCGAAGGCGGAAAAACTTAGTGGATTTTCATTTTTCACTACGCAGTGAAAAAAAATATATAAAAAAGTTTTCTGATGCATTGTTACGGGACACCTATAATATATCCGAAAAAAAAAATTATCTGACAAAAGTAAAATATTAAGAGTTCTTTTAGTTATATATTACACTGTGATTTAATGATGTGAATTGTTTATATCAGCTCATAGTAAGATACGTCAGTGAGAGTACGCCTAAACGGAGCAGTACATGTGCCACAAGCCCACACACACGTGTATCATCAATCGAGTTGGGCAACAAGGGTTTTAAATTAATCAAAATTTTGCAAATATGTACTAAGTAAGTACAAATTTAATACAAAAACTACCTACGCCATCAGTAACGGCGAACTGTAGAGTTTTTATCGTTATCGAAAAACCACTGAAAATGAACTGCATTTCATCGAATGTAAAAAAAAATATTCAAAGTCGAAGTTGTGAATTAAAACGTGTGTTTCAGAAGTTGCGGTGAGGTGGTTTTACTGTCATTTAAAAAAGAGGTCTTAAAAACCGATGACGATAACGTTAGGTAAAAGGACAATACAACATTCACGCCGCAGCCAGGCTTCGAACCCAAGACTTTCGCGCCGTAGACAGGCGCATAAACGACTACGTTACGGAAGTCGGCTACAAGACATGATCTACTGCAAATAATCGACAATAAAATTATTAAGACTATTGTAGTGTAAGTATCATTTGACATTAACCCTATCTGTGCATTATGAAAATGTTATTATGAGAAAAAAGCCCACGATAGGTCAGCTTAGTCATCATAAAAGTTTAATTTTATGTTTCCTATATCATAATTTCCACGGCCATATGCATGTCTGCTGCTGTTGGTACATGAACATCACGAATATTCCACTTGGCTTCTAGGCGTTCTTCCCTTGTTTCCTACGAACTTCAGGTATGCTTATCACATACGGAAACAGACGCAGCACAGTTGCAGGTTTAGTATCTGGTTAGTAGCATGAAACTTTATAAAATAAATTTATGTAAACGACTGTGGCAATGTTGATGAAGTATGTCTACATTGTGCAAGTGTAAACACGAACACGTTGGTATGTTATAAATTTTCATGAGAATTTGAAACGATCTCAGTTTTCAGGTATCTAAATTGTAAAATAAAATTGTCTACTATGTGCGTCAACTAAGACTACAAAAATATATTTCCAGCATGACAATGAGTTTTTTTAATAATCCTTTCTGGCTTCTGCAGCTATTGTTTATGAAATACTGGTTTCTGGGTTGTAGCGGCGTCACTGCCATTTCTCTTCTCGACGTTTCGGAAGACATTCCAACCTCCTTCTCCACTTTTTGTAAAATAATGTTTTTGTAAAATTACACATTTTATAGTAAAGTTTGGAATACACCTCTATAAAAGAGTTGTTGTAATAGTGTGTTACAGCTGGATAGTCTTACGGCAAATTCGGAATGTGTTCACTGCATTATGAATTAAATTTGTGTTAACCAAAGTATTTCTCGATATTACTTGGCAAAGAATATTACTGTTCTTCAAAGTTCGACCGTTCAATTTTCAGAACTTTTAACTTCAGATAATTGAAAATAGTTAGTTTTGAAGTACAATTATTTTCTACTTTTAATCGAGACTGTGCAACTGATACGTCCAGCAATAAGTAAACTAATACGTGTATCATTAAAATACAGGACTGTTTGTTGTAATAATTTACGAACTGCCGTCGAAATCAGTTTTATAATGCCTATAATTATAGCCTTCTTTTTATTTACGAGGTTTTACTTACGGAAATTGCTTTTAGTTATTGTTTATAAAAATTAAGTAACATTTTGTCCGCTATTAACCGGTAATTAGGTAAATTTAACCATAACACTTTATTTTGTCATAAATATATGAATTACTTCATTTTACGCTTCATTAAAAGAGCAAACCCAAACATCTTCAACTTTCGCCGGAACTTGGCCGGCGTACCAACCAATAGAATCAGTTGTTAGACGTCCCCTCGACAAGTATTTTAAGACTACTGCATTTTTACTTAATTACGAATTGTATTTAGGTGTTTATATATGATTTGCCGCATTGCATATTTCTACTGTTTTCTTCCAAATTTTTTCGGAAGCTTCGGAAGAAACCTCAAGATGGCGGTCGGAAACAAGATGGCGGACAGAAACAAGATGGCGGACGGAAACAAGATGGCGGCAGAGTGTCGGGTTACAGAGGTCAAAGGTCAAGGTCAAAATCATAATGTCAAGGTCACCCTCACACACTCAGCCCCCAGCCCCTGTGCCCGGTTCGGCATTTTCCTTCTACTCACAATAATATCGGTATCTCTGTGGTTATATTCGTCACGTTTTAAAATAATTCAATTTGCTAAATGACAACGAATATTTATCGTTTCCAAAGGAGAAAACTTAGGAATTGAATCAACAAAATAAACTTAATTTTTTTCCAAAACTTTTTAAAGCCTAATATTTCTCCAAACGAATCAGATTTATCAAACAGAAGATCGAAAACACATTTTATATTCACTCGATTATTTATTTTATTTGATTCGATAGATATATTATTATTTTTTCTCACCAGCATGTATCTTATTAAACGAAGAAAGAGTTTTTATAAATTTTTCACGATCCTCTACATTATATTGACCAATTGGAATTTTTATCACTTTTTCCACTCCATCTATAAAATATAACTTATTATTTTCATGTGTAATATTAGGTGTTAAATATGTTGTGTAAAACTGAATTAAACCCACTGAGTGTTCTTGTGTTTCTAAAGAGTAATGAAGTATTTTATTTAAGATTGATTTCTTACCAGACAACTTAATTTGTACCTTACCCATTTATAAAAAAATATATCATAAATAAAGTGAATTCAAAATAAAAAATAGATTGGGATACGAAAATAAGAATTCTAGACAAAATTATATTAAAAAAAAAAAAAAAAAAGAATGGAAAACTATTACCAGATAATATTAGATGTTTGATTGTTGGTCCAAGAAATTGTGGAAAAACAACACTAATATGATTGACAATTTTATTTATTCACCTGGCTGGTTAAATTTTGGAGTACACATACGTACACACAATAAAGCAGCAAGCATTTTGGACTTGTGAATGTGTGTAAATTTAACGTAAAATTTTTATATTCTTTTTTGTAACTTCATTAAAATTGTGCAATGTCTGTAAGATGTTGGAAGGGGATTTGACCTCTTATCACTCATCATCCCTGATCCTCTCCTGGAAAAATTCCATGAGGAAAAAATGCGACACGGCAGTAATTAAACTATGTGGAAGTTTGCCTTGCCCACCAGGACACCGGATAATTTGGACCTCTGTTATTTGTTTCACAAACTTAAAGCAAGGAATGATCGACGGAGAAACATATTTGGTAACATAAGTACTTGGACATTAGCACATTAAAAAAATAGATTTGTGTATGCTGTATGAATTGGAATTGTACTGTGCTATCAAACTGCAGGAATACTATATTGTTCATGTAAAGGTATTGCACCAATTTCCTGAATTTTCCTTTATCCAGTTTCATGCTTTTGATGTAGCACAGTGTTCACAGAAAATATATTTATTCGAAAAAGTTTTTGTATTATTTTCCTTTTCACCACAATTACTTGTCATGTTGTGTTATTTCTAGGAGGGAATGATCTTACAAAACATTATATCTGTGTTTGTGCATGCGTATTTGAGTTTAGACTATCATTCCACCCTGGAACATATGCATTTGGTATGTAATTAAAATGTTAGTTTGCCGCCGGCCCTCTTCGTGCCAGCGGCCAGACGGATGCTATATAGTACATGACCGTGAGGTAATGAGGGTGAAATTTTAAGCAACTGGCATTGATGGTGGTTGTTTGTGTTTTTGATGTTGGTGACAGTTGAAGAACAGGTTACCAAATGCGGGATGGCAGAACTGGCTGGCTGTTGGTGGTTGCAGTTGGTGTTGCAGTGGTTTGTGTTTGCCAAGAAAGCATTTCAGCTCTCACTTCTTGTGGTTATTGTTGGTGTTGGTACTACAGTGAAGTTCAAAATATTGAAGTTTTAAGTACAACCTACCAATCAGATTGATTTACGCGGATACGGTATGTTTAATGCTAACATTAAACCATTCAAAAGCTTAATTTTAATTCTAATTTCCTTTTAACAGAAAGAATAACACTAAAATTTGGGTCTGATGTGTATTATCAACTTAAGTTATTTCAACTACCTATAACCTATAACTATGTGATTTACAACCGTCATTGTGCCAACCCACGCTTCGCACACCAACAATAAACTACAACAACGCCAGTAACAACTGCCAATTGTGCCAGAGGCCTTAAGTGAAACTGACAGATTATGTTTTCACTAACATCATCTAGGTTGTAGTAATAATGTGTGTCATCCCAACAAGCTCGTCTGGGAACGTTAAATCAGAAAAATGTACCCCAGGATGGATGGTTCTCTTGGCAAATTACCCTCGGCGGCTACTCGGGTCAGGAGATCCACGCGATGCTAACAAGTTATGTTGTAGGTAATTCGGGATAAAGCAAGTACTCAAAAAAGCAATGATTAATTTATATTTTCTGCCAGTTTATATCTTTCTGCTGCATGTAAACATAAACGTTGCCACATGCTTTTATTTACATTAGCCCGTGCAATGTTTACATCTTCAATACACTACTTCCGGTAAATGTTATCTGCAATATCTACTCAATAAATACACTGGTATTAAATAAAATGTATAACCGATAGTAATGTTAGTAAATATAAATACCTGCGAGTGGTATAAGTTTATATATAAAACTTACGAGAACTAAGGAGATGGGTGTATATGCCAATACAGGAATGGGCGATATCTTGATACACATGGAACACATACACACACAACACAAGAGCACCTTTGCCAGGTCTTCCTGTTACGGACCACCGTGGCACGTCCGTGATGGAGGAATACATTCAAACTTCGTAAACAGAAAATTACGGTGCTGAACAGCTCGAGTGCAGTGGAAAACCAGAGCGTTACCGCGAGAGGCTGGACAGCCCGCAATGTAGTCCAGTGCGAAAACTTACGGGCGCCGCCTACTCGCGCGTGAGAGGCTCAAAAACGACGGAGCTGTAAGGTCGACTTTGAAGCGCGCATCAAATGCCGCATCGCTTCAACGTGCCAAGCGCTGAACTAGCGTGCTAGGTTCCCGTCGAACGGTTTTTTTTACTATAGGACACTAAGAGGTGACCATACAATTTTATTGGTGGAAAGTTTGCAACTAAGTTCAGTGCAGAGGGCAATTTGAGTTTCACATACATCCGGTTAGTATATTTTGAAGTACGAAAGTCTGTAAAAGGTAGTTTTTTTTTTTTGCCATCGGCTTAGAAACAGTGTTTTAAATGAGTGTGGCATCTTAATAATGAGGTTCCGACCTTGTCTGAAGTTTGTTTTCTTTTCGTACGTTGGCACAATGGACACACATGGAATTTTTTCGTAGAAAATAACCTGTTTACGAACACACTGCAACGCATTTGAAGCGTGGGGTAGGCGGCCGCCTTAAGGCTTCAGTCTACCCCTTGTGTACCAGGTGAAAAACAGTCATTTGGCTAACCATTTTACCATAAATGTACTATAAATACGACGACCAAACTTTGCCAGATACATCTTAAGACATAGTTTATCCTATGCTGAAACTCAAAATTTTCAATTTGTTTACTATTATCTTAGATTTTGATAGTGAAACCACCTCAAT
>PNEQ01034936.1:0-20349 GCA_003012365.1 Medauroidea extradentata | reverse complement strand
AGCGATGGTGGGAGCTTCACGTCATGTGTTGTAACATCAGTTAAGGACAGCGATGGTGGGAGCTTCATGTCATGTTGTGTATCAGCAGCTGAGAGCGATGATGGGAGCTTCACGTCATGTGAGGTACCATCAGCTGAGAAGAGCGATGATGGGAGCTTCATGTCATGTGGGGTATCATCAGGTGAAGAGAGCGATGGTGGGAGCTTCATGTTATGTGATGTAACATCAGGTGAGGAGAGCGATGGTGGGAGCTTCATGTCATGAGATGTAACATGAGGTGAGGAGAGCGATGGTGGGAGTTTCATGTCACGTTATGTACCATCAGCTGAGGATAGCGATGGTGGGAGCTTCACGTCATGTGTTGTAACATCAGTTAAGGACAGCGATGGTGGTAGCTTTATGTCATGTGGGGTACCATCAGCTGAGGAGAGCGATGGTTGGGCCTTGTGTCGTGTTGTGACGCTGTGAATGGCTGGGCCCTTATATTGTGTGAGCTACAACTGGGACTAGGAATTACCGAAGAATTTGAGGCTCGAGTACCGTCGAGGATTGTACGCCGTTTACTAATACCCCTGTGTGTACCTTTTCAAGGAGAGAAGAGAACGAACCCCGTTCGGACGGTGTTCCAGGAACCTCTTACTGCTGCAACGTCAGAAGGTTGCGTGATCTATACGGCAGACATGTACGAGACTACAGCAGCGTGTTTTCCGTGTGCGCGACCCAACAATACGTAAGTGACGATGTACATTTATAGCAGGGAGCAGGATTAGACACTGTTAGTGGTAGCAGGTTTTATAGGTGTAATGTATTCTGTAAATATTGTGTGTAGATCAGCAATTGTATTATTAAGTTGTTTGTATACAGCTGTTGTGTGAGTTAATTAAGGTAGCACGCTTCCATGGGAGTACACATTGTAGGGCTGGATTGTCGTGTGTACTACCCGCTATATTTGACAAGTGTGGGTTGAGTGTCGTCCCCGTTCCATGTGATGAAATTTCTTAAGGATGACGTAAATCACGCAAAAATATTAGTATTTCTTTTCACAATAATTAAGTACAGTCAGAACATAATTTCCTCTTGAATAACAGAATAAAATAATTATGAAACGACAGTTCTGTGACGATATATCATTAATTTAAAAATGTGTTATTTTATGGCAAACTTTGTTAATGCCGTCAACAATAATGTAAACAATCAAGGGGATGAACCCACATAGTCATCAAACATGTGTTTGCGGATGCTGTATTGAACGGTTTGGTCAGCCAAACCTAACAAAAATTAAATTATAAAAAAAGGTGCAAAAACAAATTTATTTTCAAGGCGATCGATTCGCGTCTACGTTTTTGTGGTGTATTTGGCTAAAATTTGCGGCAAACTTTTCAAAAACTGCATCACAGGGTGCATTTCCCTGAGAGCACGGAGCGTGTACTAAATCAATTCCTTGACTGAAGTAGCACTTTTTTTTGCGTAAATATCAGGCATCTTGTAATTGTCACAGAGATTTGTACATTTTCCTTGGAAACAGCGCACTCTAGGTGCTTTGCAACATAGTCGAATATACCCGTTATAAGTTATATGTTACTGCCAACCTTACATAACTATACGAAACACAAATTTTTACTTTCTTGTAGTGACAGGAAAAAGTCATGCGATGCATTTAATTTAGTTTTTTTTAAATTTATTTGTTGACTCGGTGCTTTAAACCCAAATTACTAGCTTCGTTTCATGTACATTTACGTTACAAATACATTTCGTATAATAACTTAATATATTACACAACTTCTGAAGCACTGCGTAAAATAGTTTAAATTCAATAGTCATAAAAATTTTACGTTTCGTCTTAACATCTTTTATTATGAAACGGATGTGCTGCAAACATTGATAACAAAATGTAGAGTGAGCAAAATTAAAGATGCAAGTTCCAAAAAGATATTTACAAATAAATGAATTAATAAAACAGGACAGCAGTAACTTGTAGACATATAGTGAGTCAATTTATTAATGCTCATGAAATATTTACTGGAAATAATGTGAACCTAAATATATCAACAATAAAGTAAGAACTGACATGTTGATTACTTTGAAGTAAGAAACTCAGTTTGGTTTATTTAGGCATTTAAATAAATTAAGATTTTGCAGTCTACAAATGCATTACAAAAATTGTAAATTTACAAAAAAATTCATTGAAAACTCGTTTCCATAAGTTTTTTTTGTAAGTTTGAAACACTTCGCAAACTTTCCAAAAATTGTCGAAAGTGAAAAATAAAAAAATATGTATCTTTATTAACAAATAATTTTGTACACTTACAAAAAAGGTTTGTACGTATACCACTAAATTTTTGTATATTTTAGAGCGATAAGTTTGAAGTGCAAAAATTTGCAACCAGATTCCAAGAGGTCTTTTTTTTGTAAAAGTGCAAAATATTTAGTAAAATGTGACAAGAGGCCTTTGAAGGTAATGTTGTTTTACGTCGAACGGTCTACTCACGAAAATATCTCGCTCTAGTCTCCTCATGTATTTGGAAAATTTAAACCAATTCAATGACTTGCGACAATCTTATTGTGGTTTATAGACTGACAATAATTTGTAATTAGTTTACAAGCATTTTCTGGTTGAAGTACTAACTTTTTCTTTTAGTGTTAATATTTTAAAGAGAAAAGCTACGCAGTAGTAAGTAGTATATTTCATTAAGTTACGTAGCATTAATAAATATGGTGTTTAACTATTATTTTACTAGAAAAGTTTATTTGTCCCAACTTGTAACAATTACCTTATCCATTAAAATTCGTATCCGTGTTTTAGTTGTTGGATGTCGACTGTTTCAACAGACAACGGTAACGTCCACGTGAAGTTCGTAACGTCCTAGTAAGGTATACACTTAATATTAATTTTCTTCTCTTTCCAGGAAATAAATTATTATGGTTTTGGAACCATTTATAAATGCACAGCTCAACTACAGAAGTCGGGCTCCAGAAACCTATAATTCTGTAAGTCTTTGACCCTAGGCTTTAGTTGCAGTTACCCGGTTGAGTGCTCTTGCTATACATTATAAATATATTGGGAAATTGAGAAGACATTTCTTTGTACTTTTACAATTATTTGTAAATAATACAAGAATTTACCTTGTAAAGTTATGTGTTTGTAGAGGTATGAATTCTTCTTCGTAAAATATTTTTGGCTACTTGTGCTGGTGAGAAATTATGTACTTACATATACGTTATGGCCACTAGTACGTCTTTTGCTGAAATAAAAATAGTATTTATATAAATTACGTTTTATAATATCATGGAAGTTGAATAATTGAAAATGAAAAATAGAAACCAGATAGATATCAGTAAATGAGTCTAGTCGGTTTAGAAGCAGAATGCGCAGTTATAGAAATGAACGATATAGGTTCCATTTTCTGTGCCACCAATAATTAATTATTGATTTAGTTGTTGGTAAAATCATTTTCATGAGCAGAAAAATGTAAGTAACTCCTATATCCTTTTTACCGTAGTATGTACAAATACAAGGTTTGTAATGTTACGAACTAAAACTTCGTAGTCTTTAAATACAACAATATTTTCAGTTTTACGGAGAATTTATTTGTTAACTGGGTTTCCAAGAATTTTTCTTGTAGCAGTAGAATTGTGTATAGGTTTATACTGTCACCACCCTGCGTCTCGTCCAGAGTTGCTGTGCAGAGGCAGTGAGGAAGGCTACAATGGTACATTGTTGCAGTGTGGCTCCTCGCAGACAACGAACCAGCAGACTGCCAACATGACTGGCATTCCTCCGACCTTGCTGTTCGCCCGCCCTGTACTGGCCTGACTCACTGCGCTGACATGAGTATACTCTCATGTTCATGAACAATCCGGTTACAAATATTCCTCTTATATATATTTGTGACACCCGACCTCCGTGGCGTAGTAGGTTAGGCTCCGGTATACTGTGAGAGAGATACTAGGTTTGAATATCGGTTCGTGCATGGTTGTTGTATTGTCCATTCAGCTCTCTTCACCCTCATAGGCTCTTAAGTCCATGTTTGTTGTTAAAGGCCCTTAAAACCCCCTCACCTTTACTTCACATATGTGACAACAACCTTAGCTATGTAACGAAGGATATAATACCACAGATAATGAGAGTATCAAAATAAATATCGTCAGAGTAAGGAATACACGTTTCCAGGAAATTGAGGAAGTAAACAAGTAGCACTTCGGAAATGAACAGCTCGCATGTTAGCGCGATGTTAGTATTGGCTGTTATTGGCAAAGTGAACATTTTTGAAGATTGCTTCGTCAAGGATATGAACTAAATATATATTTTATTGAGTCCTCAGACGTTGATCTGTGGTACTCACAATCTATAAACATAATATAGTACTTTGCGTGCAATGTTTAGGTTTAAAATAGCAATAATTTATAACTTGTCTGAAAAACAAACCGAAACCAGAGCTTAAAAACTCCTCACTTTATTGCGAAACGCATATATATATATATATATATATATATAATGCGGGTGTTCACAAAAATCACCGACAAACTCCGGCAGGTGATTCCTTGTGAAACTAAAGTAGAAAATAAATCATTTTGAACGTTTCCGTAGCATTAAGGGAGTAATTCGCCTTTTAAAATCAAATTTCAAAACATTGATTTTCCTACAAACTGAATACTAATCGACGTAAACAGACAAAACTCAAGATATTACTTCATGACACTACGGCGGAAAACGCTGGTTGATACTTTCAAACCTTACGAAATGAAAAGGGGTGGCCATCATTAAATTGCTGACAAATTTTATAGTAAAGATAATCCAACTTTTAAAAGTGAATTATTGTGTAATATGATCTTAGTAATTAAAAAAGGTCCTCTTGTAAGACTCATAGTTTTCGTGCAAAATGCACGTGAAGTTTTGGCGTAGTGACGCAGACCCTGGTATGTAGGCAACACTGCGTACACGAGTGTCTGGTTTATTCCGCAGTGTCGCACAGATGACGGCGGGCATTCACTGTAAATATCACGTACCGTAGTTTAAATAGTTCACATAAACGTAACAATTACTTTTTTTCCTGGTTGAATTTGTGTGTGTTTCTAAAAAAAAAAAAAAAAAAAAAAATATGTTAAACGTGCAAGTGAAATATCTCGTCGGTACAATGCACGAAGCTAGACATTTAAAGATTTTGTGTAATTCTGGCACTACTGAAAAGTGTAAGGAGGCCGAAATTTTTTTCAGGCACTGTCCGGTATTGCCAATACCAATTATACTGATATTGCATTAAGAAGAAAAAAATAACATCATTGAGGACGTAGGAATTTAAAAACTTAATTTTCAGTACATTTTGTCAAAGAAAATTGTAATTGTCTTAGTTTTTATTGTTTTAGTCCTACATACGTTAAAGATAAATAGAAAGCTACGAACGACAAACTAGTGTGATGAAGGATGTGGTTTACTTTTTATATACATTATGCAATTTTGGTTTACAATTGACTTCAGGGATAGATGAACTAACAGCCACCAAGTCATTTAGATTTGTAAAATACTCACGATTGTGACATTGCAAGGAGTGTTGATCTCTGCCAGAAATTTGTGTTGAAAGTTGTGCAACGTGCATAGATAGAAGAATAAAAATTATAATTTTGAGCTCTTTCACTTCAAAAGAAGCGGGCGGTTTGGAATTATCGGTACCGGGACAGCCCTGCTGTAAACTTATAGTCACATGTCAGGTTCCAAAATACTCTTAACATTACAATCTCACATCAGTTACGCCATTTCACATCAGTAGTGATACATGGATACATTTTCCTTACCTTCCTTATCCCTCAGCCCTAGTGTTGTGTCTGTCTGCTCTGTAATGCAGATTTCCTGATGTCAGTTACCACTCAAACAATGCCACAACAGTGTCCCACAAGCAGTGAAGCACTGTGTTATTTTTCACACCGCTAACGGTTTATTGTAGTACACATTATTTTATCTAATATGAACACTCGTTAACTATTAAGTGACATTTAAGGCTAAAACTCTACCTTAAACCACTTTATTTTAATGGTGTGTTTTTAATGCTGTAAGAGTTAACGGCACATGTTAACAAGCAACACTATTAAAGCACACATAAAGGCCAAAATATCCAATCACAAACCGAGAAGTTGAGATGCACATGTTCAGATAAGGCAATGTAACAAACTGGTACAGAAAAACTTTCACCAAAAGTATGGTCCCTTATTCATCACTAGGGTCATGACATTTTCGCGAAAAGTATTTTGTCCCTAGTTGGTTTCAGTGGCTTACGTGCGCAACTGCATCTCTGCATCATAGTCAGTAATGGAATGTTTTAACAACGGGGTGTTTCAGGAATCCTACAAGCAATAAACAAACGTGTTGTGTTGGAGTAACCATATTGTGACTGGCACAGTCAAGTCAGAGACCTCACTTCACAAGTACTCTCTGCAAATAATCATTTGTAGCAGAGATACAGTTGTGCACGTACGGCAATGAAACAAACTGGGCACAAAATCATTTTTGCGAAAATTTCACGTCCCAGTGTGATGAATGAGGACCCACGTTTTTTGGGTCAGTAAGTGGCGAAAGAACGACCCAGAACCTTTCTTGGTTGTTTTTAAGCGCCTATGTGTACGTTTATGTCGATTGAATTTCTTGTTTGATTGTTTGTAAAGCAATGATTGAATTCCTTGCGGAACAACACGCAGTCGCCAACAAAATCCTTTGATTGTTCACTTGTCTATTTGTCTGCGGGTGTTCTCTGGATTTCTGTGACAGACCACTTTCTGCAATGGCGTATGTCCGAGATACTTTTATGACTTGTGCTTGCTGGTTTTACGCTCGTAATTCACCCTATTATTTGCCGAGACAGCATTATCGTTACGACGATAATGGCAGTAATAATGGTTGGACGCAGTGGTTGAGGCATTTGACTCCCAGTAATGCGATATAGCATCGATTTACTCCGTGGTCGACCGGTTTGCTGCGTATAGGAATTGTGCTGAACAAAGACATTTGTTGATGGGTTTTCTCTGGGACCTATTGTTTCTATAACCTTCCTCACTCAATATTCTCCTCGTTTATGCTCATCGTATTTCAAGTATTCGCTGATACGAGTCGCCTATATCTCTTCACACACACATGCCAACATAACAATTAGGTCACACGTATGTAAAAATTAAATTAAAACGAAAATATCAGATTGACAAATATGGACATGTCAGTTTAATAAGAGCAACGAGTGACTTATAGTTATTATGTGAAATAATAATTATAGCCCCCAGGATAACTACGCGTTGGGCCCTTTGGTTTGAGAATGAAGTTTGTATATACAGCAGTTAGTTTACAGGTATAGCCATAATTTTCGCGCGAAAATATTTTCCCCTCATTTAGTTTCAATGACTTATGTGCATTTTGGCAGCTCTGCTTTGTTGTCAGCGATTGGATAAGTTTGACTTATGCTGCGTTTTTACTAGTGGTTTCAGATTGGTATAACAAAATGACAGAAATTACTGAACAAAAAAAATCTTCCAATAACTATGAAGTAGAGCTGCTGAGGTACATGTAAAAGATTGAAACAAAATCCGGCGAAAAATTTTTTTTGCCACAAAATTTTAGCTCTATACATAGGTGGCATGTTTTAACTGGCGTCAGTGGACAATCGTTGCATATATATATATATATATATATATATATATATATATATATATATATATATATATATATACCGTAATTTGGGGTAATTTGCAACACCTGGGGTAACTTGAAACAATATTTCAAGAATTTTTATTTAACACTCAGAGGTCGTAAGAGATAAAACAAAAATAAATGACACATTAACAATACACTGAAACAAGAGTATAGTCATGTGTACCATACTTGTGTTAAAATAGGGACAACAATACTGTTTGGTTGTTGGTACTACTCTGGACAGTTCCTATAACAATCTGCTTTGTAGAAGTTACCTTTTTTTGTGTAAAAGCAACAAGGCTCTTCGTTTTTTTTTTTTTTTTTTTTACAAAACAAATTATTGAAGGAACAGTTCAGAGTGGTACCGACAACCGAACTATTTTGATGTCAGTATTTTAACAGAAGTATGGTTCCTACAACTATACTCTTGTTTCAGTGTAGGTGTCAAGTAATATGATCAGAATAACTTTGTAATATATTGAAGGCACTCATGTACATTAAAAATTCTTGAAATGTTTTTTCAAGTTACCCCAGGTGCTGCAAGTTACCCCAGATTACGGTATATGGATGGACATGAGGTGAAAATAAAAAATATTGTATTAAGAATTTCCACGTATAGCAATGCCACAATGTACGCTAGAACGACGATAACAGCAATCTTGGCAAGAAAGATTACATCATCAGACAAGAAAAATGCACGTGTACCAATGTTTGTACTTAGGTCTTTTGTGTGCACGAACATTAGATCAGCTACTCAAAGTTATCTCCTCCACGTACGATGCATGCTGTGCAGAGCCGCAGTATGTTTCCCGTGAAGGGATAGTTGAACGAAAATTAAAAAATGTCGTTTAACTGCACGAGGTAGCCTTCAGAGATGCCACTGTAATTATCTGCATAAAGTTACGTGTCCTGACAACTGCCTATGTGAGGAGTTTGTGAGGACTTTACATGTTCCCATACATTTCTGAACGCCTGTTAATGAGCACGTGTTATATAACATGTCATATATCAGAGGGAATTGAAATAAACTCTTTTAATTAATGACTTGAAATACTTACTGGTTGACTAATTAGTAATTGACTACATTATTTTGCATTGGAATAACCGTTTGACTGTAAGGAACTACTGATCAAACATTTCAGTAACATATATACGTAAATTAATTTAGTAAATCTTTTATTTAAATTCTCACCCTCGTTGATAATGATATGAAATAAAACACATGCTCATGAAGGAGTGATCTGAAAGTGTGTTTGAACTTGTAAAGTCCTCACAAACTCATCTTAAATTCATTTACAAACCAATTTTGTGATCAGGACACGTAACTTCATGCAGATAAGTACAGTGGCCCCTGTGAAAGCCACCGTGTGAAGTTCAACAATTTGTACGAACACGGTGTAAGCAGGGTACCGTCCGTTATGAAAGATCTGCCAGTACAGATCTCACTACTTCTCTGCAGTTGCTACCAACTAAACACATGCATGTGGATGGTACAGATATGTAGCTGGCCTTGGTGCGTGTCGTACTACGACCATGGATGCCAGTATTGGCACATGCAGCTGAGCGTCAAGCTGAGTAGTCCACACACGTCTACTAAGTTCACACAACATGACAACACATGCTATTTACATCGCCTGGAAGCTGCCAGCTTGCCTCCTACCCATTTTAACTACATCTTTTTTTTTTTTACACGGAGGCATTTCTAGACATGCGAACCTTAACAAAATACGTTCCCTCTAATCACATATACAACCCTTATCAATATGTGCAACAAATGTGTACAGGCATCCTGTATATTTGCGTGTAATTTGGCGAGTGATTGTGGTAAGTATTACGAGTACGTATAGTAAGTATTCATTAAATTATACACATGAAAGCTAGGATACCGCTTATCTTCGGAGGAGAAGAATGGTTTCATCACTGGCTAGCAAGTTCGTGCCAAAACCATTAGTTGCATTGGAAAATGCAGCTTCTTACCACGCGGCATGTTACTAGGCTGTCAGTTTTAGTCATTTACATATGTTAACATATATGTGTGGTATACTCACACACAGATATATATATATATATATATATATATATATATATATATATATATATATATATATATATATTTATATTTATATGTGTGTATGTCTGTGTGTATGTATGTATTTATAAATATTCAACATTTCCCACATAACCTACAACCAATATTTTATGAACTACAGTCACAGTGGCATGATGCTCTTGTGTTATCTGTAAATCTTCAAAATGATCTTCATGTTGTGTAACAAAGTAATTAACATACTCGTTCTCATGTTTGTTAGAGAGTACCTAGTTCTTGGATAAAAGCTTCCCTATTACAATGTATTTTAATCGACGAATTTGCATTTGGAAACAGATGTATAGTTATTAATACAGATTATTATATCAAACGTTGTAACGTGCAGGTATTGGTGTAAGAAGGTATTAAGTGAAATATGCATTTTTTAGGGTAATCTGCGAAATTGGAATACCATTCATTCGATTCGGTATAGCGTCACGATACCGAATCTGCATTGCAAAATATGCTACGAGGATTTTTATTGAGTTGAGATTAAATAAGAAAAATATGTGAGAATCTGGGCCGTTCCCTCAGGCCAGCATAGCAGGTGGTGTCGCAGGAGCGTTGGCGCCGTCCTGCCCATTTACAAAGTATTATCTTCCATCAACGACGTAAGCACATAATATAAATCACTGCATCAAAATGTAGTTAGTTAATTTACGCCAACAAATGGATGTTTTATGTTGACAAGGAAATTTTTATGTAAAGGTACTGATCGTTAAGTATGATTTTGTTAGCGAAGAGATTGATCAAGTTTATAAGTGCTACGCGGATTCCACTGTCAATCCACCAAAGACTCACTAGCCTAAGTACTGTATATTTACGAATGGGAAACGAAGTTCGTAAAAGAGAATTGAATGTACATAGTGCTGATGTGTAAGTTATTATTGTTGACGGTGTTATGTGCGTGGTGAGACGGACACTGGGAAATAAGCAAAGAAACATAAAACTTGGAATTCATCAGACAATATGGCTCATCTTAAACCTATATAGATGTATATGTTATAACAAGACGTTTCATATTAGTGATCGTTAATAAAGGTAACAAAGTTGTACTAAAATTTTACAGGATTTCATAATAACTTCAGAACTACTAATTTACTTCAGTGAATCAACATTTCGTACCCCTGCAGATAGTACCAAGGTATAAGGTACTATAAATAACATTTTTTCCGTTAGTGTAATGTGCTTGTTGAGCAAATTTTGGTTTTTTCTTATTGTTCATAGAGTGTATGGTCACCGAGTTATAGTCAAGTGTTTGGTGCGCAGTGTCCACACAGATAATAGCTAGGCCAATTTTCTTTCGATCATACTGTAGACACTGCAGTGTACCGACACATTTAAATTCAATTTAAAACAACTTGATGACGTCAAACGGTTCAAGTTCATTTCCAACAACATAGCGCCACATGGCATAGATATAATTGCTAGCTCATTTTACAACCAAGCAATTACGAAGATCCATGCTCAACGAAATATTAATGACTGACGACAGCAAACTTCTTACTACCTAAACGGTTACTTAAGGGAGAGAGTTTACATCACACGCACGCAGACACTGGGTAGTTTAACACATAATATTACACACAGTATCATTGGTTTTGACACCAGCATTGCCCAACAGGCAGCCAGTAACATTTAACGACATGTTCAGTTCAATTATATGCAGCAGAGAGACAATTTTTAAGTACTTGTTATAGACGGAATTATCTCCTAGTTGTGCAAACACACTGTAGTGTTATAAATATTGGTTCGAATCTTGCTTTTGTGAAATAAATGTGTCTTTCTTTATAGGCTGTTGAGATAAAGGTTTCAGTTCTTAATTGTAAAATGGAAAAAACATGTCTACCAACAACCAGAGCAAAATAACTACTAAATACGGATCTTTGAACCCATACTGTAACATGTATACAATAGCCATCAATGAAGTACAAGCGCAAGTCGTGTACAAGAACGCTATAAACCAACTAGAAATATATCTAAGAGGGAGAGATTTGCTACAACATTGAACACTAAGATGCATTACTAATAACGAACGTCACATGAAGTGTCTCATATACCGATGGTGAATAGTCAACATGAGCACAGGGCTTGTCTTAGGACCCATGCATTACAAACATTGTAGTCCGGCATTGGGCCCACTACATCCATTCAAAATATTAAAGGCATTATTTTTACATTCTGATTACATTATTTATAGTAAATGTAGCTTATTTGGCAACTCTTTTACAGCATAAGGCCTAATTCAAAAATAAAACATTAAAATAAATTTTTGAATGCTTCAGTTCTGTTCAGTACTGATAACTGCTAAAATTAGCATGAAAATATTACTGAAGAAACAATAATTAATTTGTTTAAACGAGCTAATACATTTATTTAAAAATTCACATCCGTGTGTATGTACCAAAAATTGTACTTTAATAAATGCCACTATTTTTTTTTTACAAACGATTAGAACAATAACAAGCATACAAAAATAAGATCTACTCGACATTACAAAAATTATTATAAATATTCTCTTGAAACCGCTGCTTGTTAAACATTTTCCCTCGACATCTTGCATATTATTTCTCTGAATTCAGGCATATTGCATATATTAGCGCCAAATTAGGTATTCGAGTATTACTGTAAAATAATGAGTTAATGAATGGTCAAAGAATACATCGTTATACGTTTTATATTGTGGTTTTATACATATACAAGATCGCAATTCTGTCTCGAAGTCAAGAAAATTTCAACTACATTTGTTACGAAGAATAATCTATTTCACTTATACATTATTTGAACATTTGGCTATTAAAACACCTTTTTAAAAATTGTGCTATACGAGGTAATAAATATTTTAATACAACACCTTGGTAACCACCACAGCAACAAGTATACAATTTGAAATGTACCTTTTCTTGCCAATATTTACTAATGTAAATTATCTCACTTTTGACGAGTAACTAAGCGTGACCACAATAAAATCTGTTAATAAATTATTTATATCTACTTGCAGCAACACTGAGGAAAAATGCTTAATAGTTTTGATGTTTCTTGTTTATTTAGCAGCTGATGACATTGTGATATAATTTATTTGACTGTTACATGCAATAAAGTGACGGTACGGTAATCTGATAGGAACAATGCAAAGTTTGTCTAAATGACAATCGTCCAAAAATTAAACTGTGGTGGTATATAAAGGTTAGAAAGAATTCATTAGCCAACGCATGGAATTTATAGAACTCTGGTCACCATACAGAGAAGATTTTCGTGGCATGGACCGAGGGAAGTTATAGGAGGCGAGCCCTTTATCTAGGAGGGGACAATATGGACGGTTAGACTGTAGCTATGTGACGTCGCTCTCCCTATCATGTCTTTGCGCAGACAAAAAAACATCCCCAGAGCGCAGGAGATGCGCGCGTGCACGCGGAAGACCGGAGATAAGACCAGTCTGTGGACTGGAGGAGGTTGTGGTCCGCTCCCTCCTGAGGAGAATTTAATTGCTTCTTCTGCCGATATTCGAGACTCCTCGGCCAGGAAGAAAAATATTGGAATGGGTGGAGATGTGACTGAGAGTCAGGAGGTCGCTGGAAGTGTCCAATTGTTAGATGTCTCCGAGTTCCATCAGAAAAATTTACTCCTTCTCCTTCAGTGGTTCCTTTCTCCTCTTTGGATTCGTTTCGTCTCTCTCTGCTCTGTCAGCTCCAGGCGGCCATCTCACTCGACTGAAGTGAAGAATTTCTGGAAACACCGTGTTGTCACATGCAGGAAGAACTGCAGTGATACTATAAGCGAAAAACTTCAGCGGATAGTTTTATAGTGTGACACTACACTGTAATAAAAGTATTGTTGCAGTTACCATACTTATGTCATAAAATGTTCAACACTCATGTTTTGTTGTCGGTGTTACTTGGATTATTCCTACAAGCTGTTGTGTAGAAGTAACAATATGCTCTGTAAAATAAAATGCATTTTGCTCCTTATACTGAACAAATTGATACTTGCAGGTTGTTGTAGAAACAAATGAAATTGTACCGACAACCAAAACCGACTGTTGTCCTTATTTTAACAGAAGTATGATACCAATAGCAATGCTGAAAATTAATCCCACTTAAACGAAATACATTGTACTATCCAAGTACTTAATAAAAGAGATTACATTGAAAAAATTGGGTATTTATGTTAATTATGTATTTTAGAATAAAATATATAAATGTTATTGAGTTTTTTCTGTTGGGCCATATACTGCTACTATTACATTAATATTGTAGATTTTGCTAAAAGTGCTTGGCTACCTCTTTCTCTCTCTCTCTCTCTCTCTCTCTCTCTCTCTCTCTCTTTGAATCACAACACATATATACTGATAGTGAAACCAGCGGTATTAAAAACAAATGTATCCTTAATTATAGTAACCTGAAAAGTATCCTGACTAGTTTCCTGCTTGATACTGCACAGGTAGTATCAGGTCTGGACACTTGGAGTTGAAAATTGACCCTCATATGACTGATTGGCGCCACTGGCACTCTGGTGTTGTTTTAACATTGTGTAAATGGATCTACAAGGAGCAATACGTGTCGGAACTGCTAGAATATGTTGTAGTACGACCCTATATTGCAATGTTAAAACAACACTTCATTGCTATTGGCGCTTTCAGTCATAACGGGGTCAATTCAATAGCATTGTCAGATAGGCTAGTGTCCAGACCTGTACTTCTACGACCGTGGTCTAGATAGTAACTAGATAGTAAGGAGGGAGTATCCTGAATTGTAGTATTCTGAACAGTATCATTATTGTTATTATTATGTTGTCATGCCCTGCTCGTGGCGGGCTCAAACTGGGCAGTATGAGCGAGAAATACACAGTGTACATTTCCAACCAACCACAAGGCAGGGACACAATAGAAGGGTGTTTCTGTTCTTTTATGAGATTGCGAGAAAATCAACCCCACAAGGAGAATACATATCTAAAAATACAAGGCCGAGCGCATGCCAACCTGATTGCCTAGACAAAAAAAAGTGGATAAACCGACACAACAAAACAAAATTGAAAGTGTGCAAACAAACATAACATCGACCATTCGGAATTAGTTATGTTCTACGTAATGTCTTAAATAAGAAAATAAAGTATTTGGATCAGCAGAACTTTTATTTGCATTTAAAAGTATACATTGCAAGCTCAATGAGCAAAACAACAGAACAAAATAGAGTTTCTACACGGGGATACCCCAGTTATTTACAAAAAATTTTAAAATTATTTATTTAAAGAAAAATAAGTTACCCAAAGTTATGTTAATTATAAATATAAAACATTTTGAAGATTCCCTTGCATTTATTAATTTTTTTGAAGCTATTAATTTACCGTCCTTTTATAGGTTAAGTTTTAAAACAGTGAAAATTTTGGTTCAGAGGTGCTGACAAAAAAAAAATTCTTGTTCCGTCTGAATCGTTCGCAAAAAAAACCTTTATTTTTTACTTTTCTTAAGTAAGCTGAGGAGAAAAAAAAATACTTTCAGATGGCATAGACACTGAAGACTGAAAGCATGTTGTTTCCTTCCCATGAACGAGAAGCGGAATGTACTCCCTCAACAGGAGATAGAAACATTCACAACGGAGTAATAAGGAATAACCCATCATACTTAAAATGCAAGATGCCGGAAGTCATGTCATCCAAAATGCTACAAAACCCTAAACACGAATACATTGTCCGACATATTAGAACCATTGGGAAAAATAATAAAACCCACTTAATGGCAAATTACAATGTCAAATTATGATGTTGCACTGAAACAAGAGTATAGTCGCAGGTACCATACTTGTGTTAAAATAGGGACAATAAAACAATTTAGCTGTCGGTACTACTCTGGACAGTTTCTTCAACAATCTGTTTTGTAGAAGTTACCATCTGGTTGTAAAAGCAACAAGCCTTTCAGTTTCTCCTACAAAACAGATTGTTGAAGGAACTGTCCAGAGTAGTACCAACAACCAAACTGTTTTGTTGTCCCTATTTTAACATAAGTATGGTACCTAAAATTATACTCTTTTTTTTTCAGTGTGAAAAAATACAAGAACAATATAGAATACTTGAGGTTACATGGCTGACTGTTAACAAGCAAAAAAAAAAAAAAAAAGTAGACCAGAGATTAACAGACAAACTTGACTTCAGTGTTGGCATCTGTTCGTTGATAACATTAATATAAATTCAATTTACATCATAGATTTAACCATAAATAAACATACGTAATCAGTTATACGTGTCAACCGTGAAAATGCCACATACTGGTTTTGGTTCTATAAATTAAATATAACGTCCTTCGCTTGTTTATATGTGGCTCCAATGTTCAAGTTAACACTTTGTTACTCACCGTTGGGTTGTTCTGAGTAAATTACTTACACTACCAGACGTATATTCCGACAGTTTTCGGACAGTCACAGAGTAAAGTTTACACGTGTAGAAACGTTTAGGAGCGCAGTCCTGGTGGATCAAACAATGAATCTTCTGATTAGGGTTGCCAACCGTACCCGAATTCGGGTACACGTACCATAATTGTGCTGTCTGTACCCTGTACCCGACAGTTCTTCGATCCCCGCCGTCGCTGTGTTTCAGAAATAAGCAGAGGATAGCAACAGGCAGTTGTGAGTGTTATTCATACGAGATACGAGAGGTTTTGTGGGCAAGTAGTTTTGAAAAAGCTTTGTAGTGATTTTGAAGGTAGCTATAAAAGTACCCGAATTTAAACGCGGCCATACCTGAATCTTCTGATGGACGTCAGTAGGCCGAGACTACACTGCCCTGGCATCTCTCCGTCGTGCTGGACTGGAAGGTCCGACTTACGCAAGAAGACAGGTCAGCAAGCAGAGAAAGGTCACAGATGTGACAGGGTCACCCCGTCCTCTTTTACCCTTGTTCCAGACACGTGTTTCCCTTCAGTCGCGTGTCCTTTGTCGAGTGCCTTCTCTGCGCATCTCGCACCCCTTGTGCGAGGAATAACCCTACACTCGCCCTAGGCATCCTCACATATTTCGTCCACTTTTGTTCTGCTTTCCATCCCTGTATGTAACCTTGAAAATTCTGTCATATTTAAAACCGAAGTTATGCTGCTTTACATTCACAAACAGTCAATTACCAATTTTCTTTTTTGCGCTGCGAATGTTTTTTTTTTCAGGAGGCATGTAAATATTTTTTTTTTAAATTTCATGTTATAAATGTTAATCTGCTTCGTTCGCCCTCTGGGGTTGTAACGTAATAAATTACTTCCATATTATCAGACATTTGTTTAGAATGTGAGAAAGTTTGTGTTGTTTACTATCTTCGAAAATAATATGTAAGATAATGTGGAATTAATGTATTTTCTAACAATGTAGAGAGGCGTAGTAGACTTACATGTACAGCCTAAATGTAAAAAATGTTTATACTCATTCAGAAACGCTTTTAGCAGAGAAACTACTGTAAATTCAAAATGACCGTTCACAACCCCCCTTAACTGTTGTTCTTAGTAAATATACCTATTTACAGAGCCTATTTTCCAAAACTAATAATGTGAAAAAAAACATTAATTTACGAAATTTATAAATATTGATGTGTTAGAAAATCTATTACACTGAATTTATTGCTTAATCCGCCTAGCGTAAATTAATAACAGGTGCAAAGACATAAATTTGCCAGCAAAAGTTGCCTATGCTTTAAAAGTTCAGACATTATTGTGAAAAGGAATAATGTATAAGTTAGAATGTACCATTTCGGTTCGTTGAGTACCGGAAGTAAAACAGACTTACTTTTCAGTAATTTTTATTTCACACGTAACAGACATAAGATGAGTAACAAAGATGTTAAAACCTTATCAAATTGGAGCTAACTGAAATGGGTATTACGTTTATTTAATTTTGATCTATCGTATGTGGCAAATGTTTTTGAAAACACGTCTGAAATTACAGTACCAAAATAACGGTATGATATGTATGGTATACGAATGTGTACATATAAAATATATTTGTACACATAAGTTTATATGGCAGATGTCAAACTAAAACCCCAAAATTATGCTCATTATGCAATAATGAAACTTTAAAATTACTTTTCTAAATGCTCAAAATAGCTGTTTACTAAGGCTACAAGAATTTTAAGTAAAAATATTCCTCTTCGGAGAACTAGGAAAATTAAATCATAATGTTGTTCTTGACAGTAACTGGACGGTGACAGGAAAACAGTTTATAGCAATAAATAAACGCTGAGTTGAGAAAAAGAATAGTGTTTGCAAGTCTCTTCATGAAAGTTCGGAGGATACTCGGTAATAACCAATAAGCTAGAAATCATCTTACAATGTCAGGTAGTCTGTTCTATACGGGTTTCCAGTGAAATTTTCCACAACACGCCACTATAACTTATAACAGAGTTCAGACGTGTATTTTTTTCACTTTGCAGTACGGCGAATTTAAATATATGTCGAAAATATATATGTTTACATTAGTACTCACTTTTATAGAATTGTAAAAATCTTTGGCAATAAGTTAAGATTATATCCAACATAACATACCGTCATATTCACGTGAAATTATAATTTGAAAACAAATTTAAGTGATTCTTCATTTTAATTGTTGTGCATTGTGTGATTCCGGGGCATGGGGCTGTACCCCTTTCAACAACCTCGAGAAACCTCTCCAAAATAAAGAAAAATAAATAATTAAAATTTTAGTTTTTTCAATTAATCGTTGTCTACTTTACTTCGTTTTATGGCGTAATGTACAAAACCAACAGGAAACAAAAACTTAAGCAAAAATGAAAACACTCGAATACGACGGCAGATTTTACCCCATAAACGTATGTTACTGGCACGCTCTAGCGGGGAACTGTGCAACCACGACCGTAATATTTCCGGTTCCGGTACCTCGATAATTCATGACATTTAGACTGCATTCCAACTGGCAATTGTTGTTGGTAAAATAGTCACGTGACCCGATTTTGTTCATATCATCTGTGCCGTATTTTGGTGTCTTGCGTTTTGCGTTATGTAAACTACCGAAGGTTTCAAATTACCAGATACCAAATTTAAAACCCCAAACATTCGTAGTATTGCGATACGCAGGAAATTATTATAACCTTCAGTTATTTAACTACGCTTAGTAAAAGTATTTATAAACATCTTTCAAATTCTATGTTTAGCGATTGCAAGTTAGCCTACCGTCATGTTCCGTTTTGCAGGGTGTCTATAAATTATCTTTACAACTTTAGACTTTAATAACTTCAAAACTATACAAGATAACAACAAACGGTTTTCAACATGAGACAAGATAACTCATAAAAATTATTTATTTCGTTCCTTGCCAAGAATGACGCAAGTAATGACTTTTTGAAAAACATTTGCTTCTCCGATGAGTCAACTTTTCATGTGTCAGGCAAACTGAATCGTCATAATGTTCGTATCTGAGATCAGAACCTCCTCATGTTACACGTGAAATGGAAAAAAGACAGTCCCAAAATCAATGTGTGGTGCGGACTTATGCATGATTGCATCATTGGTTCATTCTTTTTCATCGAGTCTACAGCCACAAGTGGTGTTTACTTGGACATGTTGCAAGAGCTTGCAGTGCCACGACTGGACTATCTGCAACCTGACATCATTTTTCAGTAAGATGGGGCACCACCCCACTGGTCCCTCATTGTCTGTCAAATTCTGGGTGAAAATATTCCGGACAGGTCGATTGGACGAGATGGTCCGACTCGATGGCCGCCACGGTCACCTGACATTACCCCACATGACTTCTTCCTATAGGGTTTTGTAAATTATCAGGTATACATAACCAAGGTAACAGACCTGCAGGACTTGAAGACACTCATTCGTAATGTATTTCAATATGTCACTGTGGAGATGCTGGAGCACAAATGGAGAGAGATTGAATACCGACTGGACATTATCCGTTCCACTAGGGGTGCACACATTGACGTGTATGAATGAGATAAGAAAACTTTATGAGTTACCTTGTCGCATGTTGAAAACAGTATGTTGTTATCTTGTATAGTTTTAAAGTTGTTAAAGTCTAACGTTGTAAAAATAATTTGTTGACATCCTGTTTAACCAATATATCGTCATAAAGCGCACCATCAAAACAAAAACATTCCTCAAAGTCGACAATGGGACACAAAGCAGAAGGAAAACTGCCTATTACTGACAGTCGAAGTGTTTACTTTGGAAGCTTACCAAAAAACAAAACGCTGACCTCAAACACCGTCTTCCTATTCTGCTAGTTTCCTCGTAATTTACCCTTTTATTCCTCAATATTTGGCGACATACATACATACATTGTACTTAATATATATGTAGGACATCGTAGATATCACTTACCCTTTTTTAATAGGCATGTAAGGCGTCTTGCGAGGGTCTATAAATCAACCGTCTGTTACAGTTCTGATTGCAGATAAACATATACAGGGTGTATATTAATTCATGATACAACGCTTGAGGGCAGGTAGTACGAGCCAAAACAAGCACTTTTTAACTATAAACCCGTAGGCGGAAATGTACCGTCTTCGTAGGGGAGCGCAATGAAAACTCAGCGTAGGCAACCCCGCTGTGCATTACACTGATCTGTCGAAGGTATTTGAAGCCCCCATCCTC
>PNEQ01034923.1:20358-31517 GCA_003012365.1 Medauroidea extradentata | reverse complement strand
TATGTATTGTAGCATTGATCTATGTATGGTAGACGTAATGTTTTCTAGTAGCTTAAATTGTACAAATTGGTTTTGGCACATGTATTGTAGAAATAATTGTTTTATACTGAATTTAGCTGTTTTCACCATTAGTATTTTGGTTAGTAAAAGTTGTAATAATTTTCGTAATAAATGTGTGACTTCAAGCATACAATAGAATGTTCCATTGGCAAATATCTTAGCGTGACTAAAGCTGCCCTCAATGACTTTTCTCGTCCTCCACTGTAAAACCATCAGTCCTGCTACTTTTTAGGCCTTTCCTAAGGGTGTCTGTCGTCATCTTAAATGGGAACGGTGGTGACAGACTTTTCGCTCGCCATCCTTGGTGGTGTCCTGAGAAAAGGTTTCCTCCGGGGTTTCCTCAGGCACCACTAGGGGGCGTTGCAAAAGTTTCTAATTTATGTATGCTTAATTGATAAAACACAAGCAACAAGGTCACTTTCGCAAAAAAAAACTTGCCCCCCCCCCCCCCCCAAGAAAAACCTGAAATGACGCCGCTGACGGCATGCCAAAGTCAAAATTTGCAATTTACGGGAGCATGCTTATAACAAAAACCAACTGACTTAGGCCTACTCGAACGACATAATTTACACTGAAATTGGATATTACGAGCCATGTGCTAAAAGATTTAAAAGCCATTGATTAAAGTTGTGTGCAAATTTCTTCAGTAACCTCGCTGTGGACGAGACGTAACTGAAGAATTCTGGCATGCGCAATTATTACGTTGGTAGTACAGTTTCACACTGGTTAAACCTGAAGTGGTGGACTAACTGATTTGAATTGAAATGTAGGTTTAGCTGCCATATTCCACGAACGAGTGTACTTTCTGACATGTTAGCTATCATTGTTTTTTTTTTTTTTTTCCTGTTGCGCATCACAGTTTGTTTTGAGTGTTTTTTTCTGGCGTCAACATCGTTTTACATCCGTTTGCTCAGTTAGAAAGCTAATATATGATGTTCATGAAAGTATGTTACAAATTTTGCGATGTGAATCCTTAAAAAAAAAAAATAATAATAATAAAAAAAAGGGGGGGGGGGAACGTTACACAATGTATGGTTTTTGCTGGCGCAAATCTTAAATGAGAAATTTGCGATTGAATATGTATTGTAAAAGCCAACAATTGTAAAAAATAAGTAGCAGTGAGGAGAAATAAGTAATGGTGTTCCTGATACGGTGTAATAATTACGGAGACTGTACCTGTAGAAAAATTGTTTCGAATACCTTTGACCTTCATTAGATAATGGGATTGCTTAAACCTCCTGTGTATCGCGTGTTGCCTATCTGTAAGGCTCCTCGTTTTCTACGTCCATTTTCTCGAAAGCGGTTCACTTTAGGGTGTTGCAGCAAGGTGACCTTTTCCCTTCATTGAGGCCCCTGCTGCAAACTGTGTCATTTAGTAGCCAAAATATGCAGTAGTAAAAAAATTCTGTGACACAAAAAAAGACTTAACCAAAAAGAAAGATATTCGAATCCATTTTACCATGTTGCAGATATCCTGTTGCTGTTAAACAGCAACCGGGATTTCATTATTACTTATCCTTGCTTTTGGTTATTTTAGCAAATGCTGATTTTCGATGCTGATTTGCAATCGTGAATTCCTCCCTTACGATTTGCGCCAAACAAGAACTTGCATTATGTAACTTTACCTAATTTTTTACAAGGAATTATTTCACAGAGTCTGCAACATACTTTTTTGAACATCCGATAGGCCTATGTTGTTATACGAAAATACTATACTATGTTTGGTTTTTGGAATGACAGCTGTCAAAAATGTGCAGTCGTTCGTGGGGTAGACTATACATAAAACCAGCCGATATGGGCTGAAATAGGAACGATCTACTGTATGTCCGGTCCATTCGCCAAGGTTAACTTAAGTGTACAGTCCGAGTTGAGACGTTTACTGTAAACTCTAATTGAACTGAACTGAACGAAGGTGAAGGGGTCGCCATATTTAATCGTATGTTTGGTTATGTAAGAGGGTATAATCGTCGTGGGCCAGACAAATAAAAAAAGGTGTTTTATTTTTCGAAAAATACCGGTAAGTACCACAGAATTAAAATAAACATATTAACGATAAAATTCAAACGAATTTTTTTTTTTTGAAACGGATACCTGCCGGTTTTTGAGAGTCACTTGTTCTCTGCTTTTCTATTCGGCTAAATTGCAAGTATTTACAATGTTCAGCCTGGATTCTTCCCAGGTTTTCACGTCAAACATGCCAATTTACTCTGCATGACACATTTCAGTCTATGTTCACTTTAACTCTCTTTGGCTACAGTCAAGAGTTCATGACAAATCCTGAATCTAACCCAAAATATATTGATGTATTCCAATTTTTTCTGCCCAAAAGGAATTCGATTATAAGTTGTCTGCGGTTTTCTGAGGCCTATTGAAAAATATATGGTTGAGAATAATAGAAAAAACTAAGCAGCAGATGTTAAGGGGGTCGCCTGGGAAAGGGGATGGCGTTTTTCACGTTCGAGTCCAAAGACGTGCGCAGATGTTTTGAACCAAGATTATCGTATAAAAGAAGGACCGCAAAAATGCCCCTTTTCGTCATTTCCGGCTACGAGAAATGTTAAAGGAAAACCTAAAACGGGAAGAGAGAGTGTGAGAGAGAGAATTGGTGTGTGTGTGTGTAGGCACACAAACACAAGCGTGTAATGTTATCGTATTGGTATTCCTAAGCAGACAACAGTCACATACGTTGAGTAAATTTTGAATGAAGTGTCTGCCGAAGTTTTACGTTACGTTTTGTGGATCGACAGGTCGCTAAGTACATTTTCTTAAATACGTTGTGTATCTCTGCTGGTGTTGTTTCATACTAAACATGTTCTTAACTAAAATATATATAGTAATAGTAGGATACTCGAGGACCAGGGTATCGCACCCCAAATGCAGATTTTATGAGTGGGAGCTTGTAGGTATTCTGCGTACCCCGAAGAATGACATGAAATTAGGCCCTACGATGTAGAAGCGTCGGAATGAAGGGTGCGGGGGAAAACGGGATATTCCCGAGAAAACCTGCCGACATACAAAAATCCGTGAACCGACCCTGTCAGGAGTCGAACCCGGATTGCCTAGGTGGGAGGCGAGTGGTCTGACCTCTCGGTAGCCGCGGCCCCATTTTATCAGCTGTTACTCGTCATTAAAAATGGTAGCCGTAAGAGTAGTGTGTACCGGTTTTCAAAGTATGTCCACGTTTGACGCTTGGGAACTGCGTAGCGCAGCGCGCTATACTGGCGTGCAAGGTTTTTCCTTGTAGTCTTTTTTTCTATGGGACTTGAAGCGGTGACCCTAAAATTAAATTTTTGGAATGTATGAAGTATATGTCAACTTACGCATCTTGTTTTGCACTTTGCGAATTCAGGTGGTATTTACGAAGTCCACAGCAGTCTAAGAAAGGTGTGTTTGACAGACCTTTAAATCATGTTCTCTAGCGTGCGTGCTGAAGTTTTAAAATGTATAGAAGTGTAGTTTCAAGTGTGTGTGTTTAGTTCGTAGATAACCGCAATAGGGATAAGTGAAGCTGTCTCTCGTTAAAAAGAATACGCCTGACACGTCCAAGCGCCAGGCGAGGAATTGTCTTTTAAGGGGTTGGTTCACCGACAATTTTTGTTGTTTTAATAATTTTTATATTTGTACGAGATTTAGTTAGTTTTTGTAGACATACATTTTAAGTACATTTTTATTGCTATCGTGAAAAATTTTAGCGCTCATTGTTTTTTGTAGTCACATGCCGAGTACCAAATTTGCATAAAACAGTTTTATGCATTAAAGGAAAGTCCACTAGCTTACAAATCTGAAATAGTTCACACCGAATAATGGTGTAGGCTACAAGGTAGCCTGTATTAAATCTAAAAATATAATTGTTTTTTTTATTAAAAATATATATAAATAAATAATAAAATTAAATTAAATTCTTGTTTCTAATTTCAGAATATTTTTTTTTAAATTCCTTTAATTGATAAATATTTTATGCATTAATTACTTTAGTGAATAATGCATAAAACCGTTTAATGCAAGTTTGGACTTTGAAATGCTATTGTAAAAACAATGGAATATTAATACTCTTTACTACAGTAAAAATAGTGACAGTGTATGTCTACAAAACATATCACGTCTCGTACAAATATAAAAATTATTGAAATAAAAAGTTTCGGCGAACCCCCCCCCCCCCTTTAAAAGGCTTTAATGATTTCACAACACTCGAGAAGCTATTGCCTATGCTCTACGTCTATGAAAAATTAATATTTTTCTGTATTTAAAGAAAAAAAATTTGAATTTGTTAAAATTGTAATTAAAAATATTAGCATATTTTTGTAATAATCCGAAATGTTAGTAAATAATTGAAACCTCGCTCCTCCCCATGCATTTTGTCTCTTCTGTTGTGTTACCGCATAAATTACTCGTGTGTATGTGCACTCCCACGACTAACCTAACGATATAAAATCTTAACAGAAAATAAATAGGCCTATATCGGTGTATTATACTGCAATTTTTATTAATATAATTAATTATGTTTGAGAATGGTGCAACGGAAATTGCAAATATGTAATGCACTTATTTCTTCATGTGCGCTGGCCAATGCATGCTATGAAATTATTGTTTCGTCTACAAAAATGCCGTGCGTTGTAATATTTAAAATTGTCCAGATTTTAATACTAAGTCGGTAATTCTGTCATTATATCGTTGTGTTTTGTTGTGAAGCAATTATTTAGCAGTTACATAATACTCCCTCCTTTTATTAAAAAAATATATTTTTGTACTGTTTAAAAAAATTAATAAAATAATTTATTTAAGTTTTAAAAATACAAGAATTTGTTAATGTATTTTGGATTTTACAAATCAATTAGGCCTACATGTATGACAAGCGAGCGAACTTCGTTGAATTGCCGTCAACTTTCAGTGTAATGTAGTACCAAAGAATAAAGTGAATCCAAATTAAAACGTTCCTGAAAATATATGTATTTTGATTTATAAGAAAAACTTGTTACTGTGTGGCTTAAACCACGTCATCTAAACGACAATAGAAGAACAAGCAACGGATTTTCCCGTGGTAGCGGCGGTGACGGAGACAGCTGGTCTTGTGCAATCTTACTCGTAGTTTGCCCGACAGCCGCTAGATGGCAGCAATGTACATTTCTGCTCTCTCGCCGTTCTTGACTGAAAGGAAAATACACCACGCTTGTGTGTTGCCGTTATCATGGTTGTTTTTAATACGACGGCAATTATTTAGTTAGAATTGCTACTAACACGGTTTATGTAATTCTGCCTTGGTTAAGTTATTTTTTTTTTTACATAAACTAATTTTTGTGTAGAAACATTTGAGTGGCGAGTTTGATAGTAATTTAACATTTTAATGTTAAAAGTTAAATTGTAGCAATCAGTTATAATCAATTATACGGTTTTCTGTATGCAGAGTGAAAGAAATTATGTGAATATTTCTATCGCAAATTCATATATTTCACCTATTTTTCCAGTTGACGAGTTTTATGTCGTGCTGGCAACACTAACGACATCGCTCATGTTACCAAACTAATAGTTTTGGAAGTATCGCGCAAGTGGCTGATTGATGTATCATGCATAGGCCTGTTGCAACGCAGGACATGTATTATTGAAATGCCACGAGAACATTATAAGTAAATTAAAAAATAAATAAATTGCTATTTTTATAGTACAACAGTCACCACGCATATAATCTGCCCGTGACGAAATGACAAAACTATTTTTTAAGAGTTAAAGTTTTTTGAAAGATGCTATAATATTTTATATTTGTTACAGTAATAAATACATAAGGCCTAGTTGTTCTGAGTATTTTATTGAAGTTGGTTTATTCTGCATAAAAAGAAATTCAACAAAAATACAGAAATGTAATTTTTTTCCCTGCATTATAATTATTTTTGTGCAAATCGATACCAAGATATGCACTTCGGCAATTTGTGTAGGGCAAGTTACGTAGGAGGATGTAATAGGCGCTCTACATTAACCAATGTGTATTGCGGCTACGTTTATTCAAACCTGTTCTTTTAACATGTTCTAACCCAATAGTTTTATAGTGTATAATAGCAGGGCATTAGGGAGGGTGAGGGGGGGGGGCTGTTTGTCCGAGGATAGGGCATCACACGCCTATAGCTGTCTGACCATGGGAGTGGGAGCTACTTCCTGAAGGATGACATTAAAATAAGTGCCAAGGCGGAGAAGCAGGAATGAGATGGGCGAGGTAACGCAAGATCTCCGAGAATACCCACCGATCAGCGACATCCAGGGGCGTCATTTCAGGTTTTTCCAGGGCGGGGGAGGGGGGGGGGCAAGATTTTGTTTTCTGATGACAGTGACCTTGTTGCATCTTTTTTATTAATTAAGCATGTATAAATTAGATACTTTAATAATAAAACTTCAGTTTCATGTCCTTAAGTTAGCATTATTTACATTTAAAAATACAAAAAATATATTTATACACAAAAATTCCAAATCCAGGGGGGGGGGGGTCATTTGCCGCCCCCCCCCCCTGTAGCCCCAAATGACGCCCCTGGCGACATCGTTTAGTACTGGTGACCCGCGCCCGCCGGGAATCGAACCCTGAATAGCTTGGTGGGAGGTGAATGCTCTGACCGCCACTTGGGAATAGTTAAAATTTGTGTTACACTTTTTCCGGGTACACGTGTATAGGGCGTTAGTATTAAGCGTAGGACACATGGGCATCTTTGTAGTACATGAAAGTGAACATCAAAGGTGTACAAAAAAAGGAATAGTAGCTAGCGTTCGAGCTAGTATCCTACAAAATTAATGGTTTAATTCACACGGTCAACTTTCTTGTACGAAAAAGGTGTACACTATTAAAATTTTGAATACAAATTTTAAACCTGTATTTCGGGTAAAATAAAACTTTCATAACATATGTCAGCCATACGTTCGCCAACGTATTACCAACTTTCAACAAACCGTTTTCAATACTGAGAAACTTTCTCTTCCAATGCTAAAATTTTAAAATACTTCATAGCCTGTTTTATTGAATAGAACATATTTCTGCTTTCCATTTCAAACTTTTTTTTTTTTTTTTACAGAAAATCATGTTGGTTTTATAGCATTAGCGAACATAAAATTTTATTCCAAAAGCCAATGGTATGTTTACCAATTTGCTGCCAACATTTAATCAACTATCAAAAAATTCCTAAAAATTCTTCATCATTGTGTTTATGCTCTGTTTCAATTGTAAAATATAATTTGATTTGCAGTACGGATTAAGTAAAACAAAATGTTTTCTAACACATAAGTTTGCATATTATGTTGGGTCAACATTGTGCATATGTAAGTATTCCAACATAACATATTACCAACCGTTCCAACTGATTTCCATTCTTTGACCCACCGTATATTGTTAGTGGAGATATTTGCTGATAACCAGTGGTATTCTTTTCAACATTTTTCCATCACGCTATCAACAAACAAAAAATTTGTACAAACCATATTTTAACACTTTTTCTTTAAATTAAGAGGAAAAGGCATGCGTGTTATAAAATAGCCATACATAATTTTTATAGAATTTTTCAATTTAGTTTCTGGTTATGAAGTGGTGTCGGGCCTTCATGGCCATATTTGCTAGTAACCAACGGTTGTCTTTCTAATATTTTTTCCCGGAAGTACCAGCTTTCCCCGGAAGTACCAGCTTTCCCCGGAAGTACCAGCTAATAAAATGTTACTACAACCAATATTTAAGTAGGCTACTTTTTATACATATTGTATTATATGCATGTTACAGCATATTGTAGCAATATGTTAATGAAATTTACTAAGTTTGATATTAGTTTTGAACTATAATTGGCCCAACATGGCCGTATTTGCTAATAACCATAGGTATTCTTTCCAATATTTTTCCAGCACTCTACCAACTAATAAAGTACAATAAACAATATTTAACAGTTTTTTTAAATGAATATGGTATTATGTGCATGTTATTGCATGTTTAAGCATGACCTTCATGAAATTTATTATGTAGTATTGATTGCGAAATTACGGTGGCCCAACATCGTCGTTTTAGCTTGTATCCACCTGTTGTATTTCCAACATTTTTCCAGCACTCTACCAACGAAATAAAAATTACAATAAACAACAGTGTAGGCTAACAGTCTTCTTTTAACTCATAGATAAAGGCATGTGTGTAAACATTTATTTTGTAAAATATATTAAGTTGAAAATTAGTTGTAAAATAACGATTGCTCAACATACTCATATCTACTAAACGAACCAACTATTTTCTTCCTGGCATTTGTTCAACATTCCACCAACGAATGATAAATTACCATTCCCTATATTTATGTGTTTTCTTTCAATAAATATGCTATTGTGTTACTGCTCTTGAATATTTAAGCAGTATTTTCATGATATTTAGTAAGTTTGATATTGGTTGTAAAATAACGTTGGACCGACAGAGTTATATTTTACTAATAACTAACGGTTGTCTTTCTAACATTTTTCTGTCATTATACTAACGGAAGAAAAAATATGATAAACAATATTTTAGCAGCTTCATTGGTTACGTTTTGTATGTTATGACAGGTTTCTACATTATTTTATTAAAATTTACTATGTTAGTTTTTGCTTCGAAAAAAATGTTGGCACAACGTGGTTTTACAGATATTTTCCTACTCAACCCATTTATACCATTGCCAGCCAAAAGCCAACCGTTGGTTTAGCATAAGTTTCCAACCTTTCCAAAACATTTCCAAGCATTCGCCCAACGTATGTTGGTGCTAAGGATCGTGTAATTTCGTAACCTCTTTTCACTGCCTCAATTTTTTTATATTTATAAGTATCCTAGTTTTATCTCTGACTCCGGTCATCTTGATGTTGGTTTCCCATGGTTTCCCGAAATTGCTCCGGGAAAATTCTGATATAGTTCCGTAACAAATGTAATGGCCGGGTCGTCTGTCAGTTCCTGTCATGTGTATTGCCGTATGTAATGACCTCGCTGTCGATGAGACGTGAAGTCCAATTACGTTACTTAGTTTTTTTTTTTGCCTTGTGCATGTAGCGCGTCCCAACTTGACTTATCCTAGTAGTGCTCGTACGTTCAGTTGCAAGATGTGCAGATGTGTGAACGTGTCGGTGATGTATTCCTGTTGTGTGTATGCTTACAGAGCGGCTGGTGACGAGCAGCGTGTCGAGCACGTGCGACAACAGGAGGGGCGTGGCGTATGCCAGCTGGGGCCCGCCCATCGCCTCGGCCAGGTCAGTACCCTAGCTCACGGTCTTAGAAGTGCATGTCTGGACACTCGCCTACTCTTCAATGCTTTATATTTGACCCTCTTATGACTGAACGAAACTGTTAGCGCCACTATCGCAGTGGGGCTGTTGTGAAGAGAAGTTCGTTATTTTAATCAAAACTCAAGTGTTTAAACATATTCTGGTTAAACTTAAAGTAAGTTTCTAATATTTGTACTTTAAAAATATAATACATTTAATGTTGGAAAAATAATTACCAGCATGAGTGTGCTAGTGGCGCCACCAGTTTTCATTCGTTTTTGCGGATAGTGAAGGAACTAAAATCAGTCACAAAGGGGTCAATATTTTATAGCAGTGTCCAGACCTGAACTTCTAAGGCCATGCCCTAGCTGCACTGTAGCCATGCTTGCACGTCCTCGTATAGTCTGTTCTCATTATACTGACCATCCCCATCCCCTCAACACATACATGGAGTTGGCAATTATAGGTACAGACGTAAAGAGGCTGTCGAGGGCGATGAAACAAGCATATAATTAATAAACATATATCCGGAAAACGACGGTTTTCCAGTTACGATGTATGCACACGTGCAAACATGGCAATTTTGTAACACTGTTTTTTTTTGTGGGAATAAATCTTTGGTGTATGCCAGCCCTGTTGATAGTGACCACGATCTACACGAACGCACTGTGGATGGTTACCATTGCATTCGGAACACGCCTGGAATTTTTTAACGCGTACGGGCGTCGATGTGAAGAAATGCTGAAGGCTGCCTTCACATGAACGGCGCCCATTTCGAACACCTGGTAATGTCTTCGTCCACACGTGCAGCATTTTTGCGGTTTGATCCTCGGGAACACTGGTATTGTAACGCTCCTCTCGTAACATGTAATGTATCATATTGGGAAAGCTGTTGGTTTCCGGAACTACGTATATAGCATTATTTGCTTGTTTCATCGTCCTCGACACAACCCCTTTCGTTTGTACCTATAATTAGGCCTACCAATCATCCTGTATAATACGAAGATACATGCAAAATTCGCGTTATTTTCCGACAGCTGACTAGACTCCAAGTGACTATAGGCTCGTTCGACGGTCCCGCTGGCCGATATTGTCGTGACTTTCCGCGAAGAAAGCTGACGCGGTAGAGGCCAACGTCTGTAAAAACGTGCGTAAATAACACGTAAATGTTCGTGGCCAATTGAATATAAGATTATGCTCTGTCATGTATAGGAAAGTGAAGTTTAGTCTGCTACTAAATAATAACGCGAATTTTGCATGTCTGTAATATTTAAATAATAACCAAAGAATGTATTTTATTGGGGCCATAGAGACGTTAAGTTTTATAAGTGGTAAAACGTAAGCAGGTTTTTAGTTTTTGAAAGTTTTCGTGTTGAAAATAGTAACGATAGATGCTAAATAGTTGGAAGAAAATTGCAATCAGTGCTGACTTTAAAATAAACAGAGGCTATAAGAGCCATACACAGCAGGCACTATATGCCGCGTTTGAGGTGCGGCAACAAGGAAACGATAAGGTCTAGAGTAGTTCGTGTGTCAGCAACCGTGTCGCCTTTATGCGCGGGGCGCCAAGACGGCGTGCAATGTTTTGACCCTATAATATTATTTACGAAAAGTGCATAGTAAAGTTCAATTCATTCCTCTCTGTTTTTGTTTCCATCCCCGTCGGTATTTTTTTTTTTTTTTTTTTTTTTTTACGTGGAAGCATTCTGAAATAGCCGTTATTTACCATTTTGAGGTGCCCTGATAGCTTGTTTCTCCACGGGGTATTGAGACAACAAAGATAGAAAAGAATAGTCTTAAATGTGTTTTCTTTTCGTAAAGATATCGAACGCAAGTATAGCTGTATTCGTTAAAAAAAAAAAAAAAAAAAACGT
>PNEQ01034923.1:0-20258 GCA_003012365.1 Medauroidea extradentata | reverse complement strand
AACTGTATAGGGCTTGCTCCTGAGTTTTTTTTTTTTTCAGATTGGTGACAATAACTAAAATATTTTTTAACCAAAAGCTTTGAAAAAATTAGAGTCAATGTGCAGTCACACGATGCACAATACTGTGGAAGCGTTTTTAATTATAATGCACCATTTGTCAGCAAGAAATAAATCGCTTAATTGTTGCTTATTTTCACTACCGAAAACGTGGTCGGCCTACTTTATCTAAAAAAAAAAAAAACCTTCAGTTCATTTCTACAAAAAAAAAAAATCAGCTACAAATTATAACATATAAGTGTCAAAGCTGTGGAGTAAAATTTTTATATGAGTACTAGGTAGCAATAAAAAAAAATATTTTCTAAATCACTGCAAAACTAGGTAACAAGGCCTTAACCACTATTTATTGGACGCCAGATACGACCTTACGTGCTGGAATCATAATAAAGCAATTCGGAAACAGTTCAACACATACAGCACATACCACGTCGTGCTACCGTCACGCACAGGGCGTATTTCTTGTATCACTTGAAACATGGACCCTATTCCCAATTCTCGCAGAGTGTGTAAAGCGTTTGTAACATTGAGACTAAATAACAACCTTTGAAGATATAAATACGGTATTGTTTATATTACCTGACCGTATTGTTTACAGTTGTTCAAAAGAAATCGCAGATAAACCACGTCAGTCAAGAGTCAACAAATATTGTATAAATTTTTTATGACAATCCGTGTGGAATGTGTCTCGTTGATAAACGAAACGCAGTAAACTAGTGTCGGTTGTCATTTAACCAGGGGCCCGCATTATTGTGATTTTTTGGTTCCAAATGAAGTAAGGAACGTGCTCTCTATGCGTGACGGTAATTCCTCGCTAATCGTCCTGTATCTCGCAATATATATATTATATAAACACACCTCGGAGGCATGACACTATGTCACAAAAAATCATGTTTTCAGTTTAGGAGAGCTCAGTTTGAAGAGTGTGATTCACTAGTGAATTAAGCTGTTTTAACACCCAAAAAGTGGATTTTTGACACAACACTGGCTTTGTGTTATATGTCACTGGCAAGTATTAAAACTGTAGTAATGTAATGTTTATGGTAAAAAGTGCATTTTGTGAAAAAAATGGACATAGTGTCTTATGCCTCCGAGGTACAGATGAATTGAAAAACTGCCGCCTGATTAAACCGATTTTAGCCACAAAGTAATGCTTCCAATGTGCTTGGTGTCTTTATAAGGAATATACACAAGTAGTCTGAAGAGTATTTTTTTTCGTGGGTAAGTAAGTATTGTAGACGCACGTTTGCTGGTCTATGAGAAAAAATGTTACTCCTAATACTCTGCATACGCAGTTCGAACCCTGGCCAGGCAGCCGCCTTAATTCCTATGCATTTCCGGTTGTCTACTATGCATTCGAAAAGTGACAACCGATATTAAATATTTTCCAGATTCCTCGCAGCACACATTCGTTTTGGTTAACTGCATCTCTATGACCGGTATACAGTTGAGTTGGCCAAATGACCAGCGCTGAGCAACGAATGGAATCCTTCATTACATACGAGTTGCGGGAACTCGCACTGAAAAATAGGATATGTTCTGTTTCCTAATTTCATGTGAGGAGATCGTAATCTCGCTATTAATTTTGCACGTATCTTGCCAAAGTTGCTTTACGCGATTATAGTGGCTGTAGCTTGATAACTACTCTCGCGATAATGTGTTAATAGGTAGCCTACGGCTCGTTTTCATGATAGTAACCCTGGCAATACCCTTGCTGTATAAACAACTACTTTGATAGCCTATATCACGCTGTCGCTGTCGGTAAGAGTACTGCATACTATAATACGTTTTTACGTGTATATACAGTTTTGCATCGTTATCGAGCAAAATTTATGTATTATTTTGTGTTATTTACTTTCATTACTTAATACCGTTCGTTATTTACATTAACCTCCCCGGGTTTAGTACTTGGTGTGTTCTCTCTTCATTGTCATCGTGTGGAAGATTTGAGTTCTAAACCAGATTCTGAAAACTCATGACCATAATTATCACAATTATCTTTCGCTCTTTAGTTTCCGGTCCACTTAACGGTGATCTTTATTCGCCGTTTTGGAAAGAATGGAACTTAATGGAATTTAATTTGGCCTACACATTGTATGATATGTTTTATGTTACGACAAGGCAGAGGGAACAGTTTCTTACATTGTTTACAGTTGGCATGGCTTGACTACTATTGCTTATACTATACCTGTGACCATCCGTAAAAAAATTACTTACTTCCTCCAGAAGGTTACTATTCAAAAACTAAGAATGGTATAGTGATGGTGTGACAATTTCGTAACGCTTAAGGAGGTAATATATGTGACATGTCCAGACGAGAAATTTCAATAAATCTCATTGTATGTAACTTACAACGGGAATTGAAGAATTTGAAGACGGCAGGTTGGTACTGATTCTCCTTAATTATGGTATCATTATTTACGCTAAACAAAAATTATATCGGATTTAAAAATTTAGATAACCAGGATTCATGTCAACGAACCCCTAGGTTACATTCTACAGCTTCAGTTTGCAGTTAGCTGTCGTGCATGTTTTGATACGCGTTGGAATCACATGCTGTCACTACAGTTCCTGTCATCACAACGTATTGTGATAGTATAGGTGGTTTGCAATTGAATGAGCACTATTGAATGTCATATCGTTTCACATAATAATTTTAATATAATATTTATTTCTGCCTCAGACGTTAATTTTTTAGTACAGTGCAATCTACACACTTTTATTATTACTTAGGTTGTTGTCTTTGTTTTAAAAGTGTCAGTAAACTATAAATTATCTGAAAGGAAAATAATCTACTAACATTTCGAACATGCTCACTTTATCCCGAACCACCGGTATATCATGATAGTTCTGTCTTTGTGTTAGAGGTTTTCACTTTTACGATTATATTTGTTGATACGTACATCAAAATATGCTAGGGTGTTACCTTCTCAGGGGAACTGTCATATCTGATAACTTTTTGTAGCCAGGTTTCCGGAGGAGAAGATTGCAGTTTTGTGTATAAGATTTTACTTCAACAACGTGGGTCGAATATTGATTAGCGAAATATACATTTAAGAACTAGTAAACAACTCGACCATTTTTTAAATACTGAACAAGAAACGAATTGATCTGTACTTATTTATACTGCCATGATAGCGACAAATTACTGTTTAGACAACGGAAATTATGAATTAGTTCACGACGTCTTACTACCAACTATCTAGCCAGACTGTAAATCGCGGTGTCCTTGTCCCCACAACGCCGGAGTTGATATCAAGCGAGAATATCGCGAATATAATTATCGCAATGTACTACTGCCGTGAAAACGAGGCCTAAATGTAACCTACTTCTCATGAAGATCGCCGCAAGGGCGCAGTGCGGTCTGTTATGATGTGGCCAAGCAGGCCGGACAGCGAGAGGGGTTCGGGCAGCAATTAGGAAGACGCAATCCTGTGATATTCCTCCATTTTATTTAATGTGTTAATAATTCCTAATATTACAATCTCGTCCTAAATTAATGTAAGGCAGTGCAACTGTTTTTGTATTCCGAGTATCTGCGGTTCTTGTAGAGTAAATGCCCGTTTAACCGTAACTGTCTTAAAGTTATTTAACCCTAAATAATCTCCTTAATAAAGCCATAGTGTAGTAAACATTAAAATAAACATTTACAAAAATAACTTTATAACATTGGTGGAGGCGCCGGGTATTTACTCTACAAAAATGGCAGGTACTCGGAATATAAAAACAGTTACATTGTCTTATGTTAGTTTGGGAGGGAGGCACTATACTATGAATTATTAATACATTAAATTAAATGAAGGAATGTCATAGGGTTGATTCTTCCTAATTGGATCCGACGACGTTACCGGAAGATGGATTGATGAAGTAGACGGCATCGAGGGACGAGCACGCCCCCGCCGGGACTCGACCCCCGAGCCCTGGAGAAGACCTGGACAGCTGTTGATTGGGCGAGTGTTGGCGGACGACAGACCTCGTGTACTTGGTAACAGTGCTCTATATCGGCGTACTTGTCCTCGTTATTGAGGCTCTACGAGGGGGAGAGGTGAATTGCTGTCTTCTTTGACTTCACAACGCTGGCCCAACTGTAGCCCGAATCTCTCTCGCTCTCCGGTCTGCTTGGCCATATCATAATAGGTCGGGCCACTTAACGTCGTCTACTACGATCCGGGGCTCGATTCCCGGTGCGTTAGCTCCCGATATTCACATCGGGGAAACGTAGAGGGCGTTGCAGTTTGCCGGTGGTGTTCTCTCCTGGGGCATCTCTCGCTGTCCCGCTTTTCATATTTCACCGCTGCTTCATTCTCAGTACTTCCCTCGTTAACATTAACTAAGAGCTCACCAAATATCTTCATGCCACTTCACTTAATTTTGTATGGTTGTGGTTCCTTTTATTCTTTCGTGAAGCAGTACTTCGTATAAAACAAGGTGGTAACAAAATTTCTTGCAACTGGTGTACCATTTCATTCAGGCGCGAGTTAGAAGAAAGATTGTTTTTTGCGAAACTGGTTTATTTATTCGAGGTATGTTTACATAGAAAAAGTAAATGTTCTATACGATGCTGCTTATAAAACAAAACACATCCGTTAAATACTATTTGAAGCCACCCTCGCACCTACGCGTCCCTCAACCGGACTTCGTAAAAATATATTTTCGGACTGCTGTATTTGAGCATGTAATAATAACCAGATGCCATTGAAACTAAGATATATGTATAGATAGTTCGCAATAAACTGAACATTTTGAACACCTTCTTTTGGAGAATAATTGCTAAAACATATTATTTATTTTGACCTCACTTCAACATTTGAAGACGTTACAGTCTATAGGCCTACACATTGATTATTGCTTTGTTTATATTAAAAAGTGCCAGGAAACTGTAAATTACCTGAAACGAAAAGAGTAACTATATCGATCCAGAAGTGCTCATTTTATCCCGAACCGTCCAATAGTAGTACAGGATCACCTCTGTAAGTTCCATCCTTGCGAGCCAACGACGACGAGAAGTCTACAGGCCGGCGTGCAGGGGCGATGAGACACTCAATGCGTGTGCTATTATCGTCCTTATCGGTCCTTTGCTTATGGCCGTCTGGGTGAACGTATGTTGCTCGTTCGAGGCCCCAGCCCAGAAATGCGGAAGCGGTAAGGACGAGACAGAATGCGCATCACGCCTTTCCCTAGCCTCTATACTAGGCGCAAGTGTCTGAACTGTCGTGTAGTATTCTCGCCGACAACGCGCCTATATGAGACTTACAGTGGTGACCCTGTAATTTTATGACATATTATTAAAGATAACTTTGTATTGTACACACCTATACCTTTTAAAAGATTCTGCGCCGAGATTTACATGCCTAAAAATTACCTCAAAAACACCGATTTTCGTCATTTTCGGCCGCTAGAAAATATACTTTCATGAGTAGTGGTGAATCTGAACTGGGTATATCCTCGTCTAACGTTCTTTTAAGCGCTATTCCTAAACAAACATCACTCATATGTGATGAGCAGTTTTCCAATAATCTGTTAAACGGCCGAAGGTCTGCACATCGCTCGCTTGCTTGGGAGGACGGCCACCTTAAATATTGGCTACACGAGTTTTGTTCTTCAGTAATTTACGGCTCGATTATTGGGTGAAATTCTGGAGACGTCACAGACAATAGCATTTTAAATTTGCTTCTTAATGAGTGTCAATGCTTGTAGAACGTGCAATACTCGTGAAATATTCCGACGTGGATGCGCGTACGGATGTGCTACGACGGAGATGAGAGAGTCGAGTCGCCGGGAGGCCTCACGACCGCAGAAGTCGTGCTGCAGCTTCCCCCCAGCTGTGTTGGCTGGCATGCTTCCAGCGACCTGCAGCCTGTTTCGTTAAGGCGCCAATTACGTCATCGTCGTCTGGCGTATCAACAGATGTGATCCGCACTACCTCCTCCTGAGGGATATCCCCTTCCCCATAGGTTTTCCCCCACAGAGGCTGTACGACGAGTGCTGAACTAGCTTTAGCGCCCGTATGCTCTCCAGGCCTCCAACGGCAGTTGCTGTAGCCTATTCCAGTTACAAAAAATTCAGATCACAAACACCATTATGCATATATAGATACATATAATTTTAGCCAGCATATCTAGCAATAACATTTTTTTGTTAAAGTTTTGTCTCGGAAAATGTTCTCAAAATGTATCCGAATTCGTACGTTCCTTGAAATATCATATCCAAGTGATTAATATTTCTCGAGAAACTATGCTTGTGAATACCTGTAGAAGATTTCTCCCTAGCTAAGGGTGCTCAAGAGAGATAAAATCATAATGTTATATTTTCATGAAATTGTGTTAGTTTTGTAGATGATAGTATACTTGTGAGTACAATTTCCTCTTTAATTAACCATTTTAGCTCTTAATGGTTTGTTAAAGTCAAAATTCGCATGTTGTGCTGACGTGCAATTAGCAAAAAGCTATTGACTTACGAAAAAAAATAAAAATTCAAACGTAACTAAAATCCAATGAGCTACGTAATAAAACATTTAGAAACGCACGACGTAATATTTTGACTTCCTAAAAAAGTCGCAAATGTAACAAGGAAAACGCAAATTCATATTTTTTTTTTTAACTTCACTGGAATTTTTGTAATGTTTTCTTACATTATTCATGGCTTGTTATTTCAATATTTCATTTATGTAAGCCAATCGGTTTTCGCTAATTGCATGGCAGCTTAACATGCAAATTTTTGCTTTGACGCACCTGTTTGAGAAAACTGTGAGAGCAAATTTTTTTTTTTTAAAGAGGTAAGTGTTCCCACAAATATCGTCTACAAAACTAACACGTTGTCATAAAATCATTATTTTATCTCAATTGAACACCATTAAGAAGACGTGGTGATTCGTAAAGTAATTAAAATGTTTTGGAATGTGGATATTAAGAAAAACATTAATATGGGGGGAGGGGGGGGACTTCTGAAATTTATATTTTGCCTACTTTATAAGCATTTTTTTAAAACTCGTATTCATCTGGTAATTTCGGAAAACCGCAGCCGTTATGTTTCATGTTGACCAAGGGGGCGATTAAATATCGCTTTTTACGGTTGCAACGCAAAATTTGCACATATGTGCTGCGAGTGACATTAAGCCTGCATTCAAGAAGCCTCAAACGCCATACTCCGTTCAGCCACCCTTATTTTGGTTTTCCAAAACTACATCTTCCGAATTCTGTAATGTTTCATACAGTGCAAGCCCTGGCCGATGTCTTCTACATTCCTATACATACCCTCCGAACGCGCCGCGCCGTGACACTGTTGGCGTGTGCATTGAATTTATAACACCAAATGAAATCTGCCATCCTGGTTTCGATTTTCCAGGATCACATCAGACGAATTGTGTAATGCTTCCCGCATTGCAAGTCCTGGCCGATATCTTCCACATTCTTACTCTCCTAACGCCGCGCCGTGATGCTGTTTACGTATGCATTTAATTTATAACACCAAATGAAATCAGCCATCCTGATTTCGGTTTTCCAGGATCACATCTGGCGAATTCTGTAATGTTTCCTGCAAGCCCTGGCCGATGTCTTCCACATTCCTACTCTCGTAATGCCGTGACGCTGTTTGCGCGGACACTTAATTTAAAACACCAAATGAAATTAAGAAAACGTGTGTAGTTTAAAAGAAAATTGTTTTAGGAAAATAAATTTTAGACTCTTTCTACTTCTTCTCAAGGTTCAAAAGCAAAGCAATCTCGCCCGTGGCCGTGGGTTGGGAGCGAACCACCCTGGACCAGATCTATCACCTCGCAGGCTCCGCTCCTGGTGTGATGTAAGCAACACCGTGCGAGAGAGACGACCGAGTTCCCCCGGGATCCTTTGTCGCTCCCCATCCCCTTCGACTTTCCGCTGACGTCACGCCCGGCCGCCCTTTAACTACGACACGGGAGTTCGGGGTTGCAGAGGGTAAAAAAAAAAAAAAAACTATCACTCCACAGAGGTACGTGCTGCATTGCGGGTCGGGTGGAGTGGCTTCATGTTCGTTGAAGAGAGGTCGGGGTTGCTGTCCAAGGGCGTCCAAAACACGATGGCGGCTAGTGTTGGGATGAAAATGTAAAAAATACGGTCGCTAGGTGGACAGTTCCATGTTCGTTAAAATTAACGACAGTAATTGAAAGAGATGTCGACGATATTTGACGTGTTGTTAGCACCGTAAATATAGGTGCCGCACGCTAACTTCAAACTTTTATGAATGCACATTTGACAAACGGCACAGAAAATTCTACCCTAGTTGCGATGCAGTTATTAAAAATAATTAGATTACTTTTTGATGTTTTATTTTGAAGAATTGTACAGTACTAAATGTAATAATTTTTGTGGCATTTTTTATAAAATGTGTGTTTCTAAAAGGTTGAACTCACCACTCGACCTCTATAAAACCAAGGCAATACTTAGGGCCGAGTATTAGAGGGTTGTCTTTAGTCCTACCCAAAGGGTCAGATTAATGAATTTCAAAATAAAATTAGAATTTTTTTTTGTTTCGCTATGTGCGAAGGTAAAAAAATTAACTTACTGTGATAGTGTGACAACGTACGTACAAAGGAATCGGGCAGTTCACAATTAAATATGAGTTTCTGTTGCAGCGTCTTGTCAAGATTAATGATCAAAATGTTTCTTCTACTTTCTTCCAGGCGTTAAGATTTGAAGTACGCAAATTTAGTATACGCTGATTTTATTTACATTGGTACCTGAATACAGCAAAAATATGGAACACGATGCTTTTTCATTGACGTTAAATTTCGACGTTCGTTCTTGCGTGCGAACTCTGGAAAGTTCCGACCAAATTTTAATACTGATATAAGCCGACGATGCATTTTTCACATTCCTCCACCTGTGCGGTCTCGTCTTTGTTAAACACAACTAGCGTATTACTTTTTGTCATATAATGTGTATGTTAATGTCCAGAATTTGGACTGTTTTGAAACCTGCGATCGAACCGAAGCACCGACTAAATTCCCGAACATAATGATAGCAAGCTACCCTTCTCGTAGAGTCCATTTTCGCACAATAATGTTACAATTGAGACCTACTGTCCTGGGTGCAGTTAGGTACGATCGCAATTGAGACCTTGATAAAATAAAAACATATATGCAGATCTTTTTAAAAAATAGTTTACAGTTTGACACTTACTTGACAACAATCCACAACTCTATAAACTACTTACATTTCATATTTCTCAGTCCCAATATTTCTACAATACGTGAATAATTAATAAATGTATGCAGGGCCGTGTCTAGGGGAGGGGGGTGGCAAAAGTGGCATTTGCCCCGGGCCTTACATTTTAGGGGGCCTCATTTTTTAATTTAAAAATTGAATTAATAATACTTGAAATGAACTGGCGATATGTGGCACGACATTACGAAGTATTCGTTTAGTTTTGTAAGGACTGCATTTTAGTTTCTTACATAATTTTTGCTTTGCTCGCATATATATATATATATATATATATATATGCAGTAATTCTGTGTGAACTGAATGCGTTTTATCGTGATACTTGTAATTGTAATGTTAAGATAAATATGCCATACCTTAAAAATTATCGCTGCTTCTAAAAAGGAAAAAAAAAATAGTGTAAGGGGAGAGGGGAACTGATTTATGCTGCCCTGTGCCTCGCGTCCTCATAAAATAGCCCTGAATGTATGTGTTTTTACAAAAATTCCGCAGCCAGTCAGCATCCTCGTGTATGGCTCCGTTAATTTTCTGTGTTGTGGATTGGGGAGGGGGGTAGTATATCACTCGTGCTGTGGGTCTTACTTTATTTTTAATATGCTCGGTTCAGAAATTTTGAGGTCAAACTGTTCATTATTCCGATCCTTGAATCCTTATCAGCGATTGTTTTTACTTCGATACAGCCACTGTACGTCATTTCTGTAGACCGACCGAGAGAGCGAAGTGGCGCAACGGTAAAACGTTGGACTCGCATTCGAAAGGACCCGGGTTCGATTTCCAGCTTTGGTCATCCTCATTTATGTTTTCCATGGTTCTCCGAATTATCTCCAGGTGAATGATGGAATGGTTCCTTAACAAAGGCCATGGCTGACTCCTCTCCCAGCTCCTGTCATTGTACCAAGTTGTGCGTCACCATCTCTTATGACCTCGCTGTCGTATAAGACGTAAAGCCCACTTACCTTCTGTAGACAGAGTTCCTTTTACTGTCCAGCAGCCCTATTCTGTACGGCCGAAGCAAAGTCCCGTCATGAAGTAATTTGCTTTACTTCGGCTGTCGAAATATCGTTTCGTTTCTCGCGATCGATTCTGTACGCCACTGATTGCTTCCGACGCTATAATTTACTTCTGCGGAGAATGTTGCTTCTATGAGATACCTTCAATCGTTTTGCTTTGACGGTAATCGTAGGTTGGCTGCCCTTTTGTCCGAAAATTACTCTATTTATGATGAAATCGAGAAACATTTGTGATGCGTAAGTTTGCCACCTTTCTTTTAGTTCGCTTTATCTATGGTTCTGCGAGTATAAACAACGAAGCACGTGGCAGCAAGGAAGTAATGAATAGTTCGAAAATGGAGAGGAGAGTTGATTTTTCTCTAAACAATGTACATCCCTGTATAAAAACTATTCTTATGTTTATTGTGTAATTGGGATACAATCTCACCCGAGTCCGTGAATTTAATGTTACAAGCGTGTTCGTTTGTAGTATTAAAATTTTTGGTTCTAGGCAACCTCAGTCGTGAATTTTAACAGATATACTTTATTTTTTAAATTATTAATATGTTTAGGGTGTCCGAGATAATTTGTATGGCACTCGCCAACAAACTGTATTTTTTTAGGAGGGGGGAAGGTATGATTTTTTTTTTTCGGGGCCAAACAGAATACATTTTAAACACCAGTAGTAATGCTTGAGTGTTGTAGGCTTTTAGATAATTAAAAGAAAGAACCGCTTCATATAACTAATGTATAGGTTCGTATTTATTTCAACATAGGCTTTATTGGCAAGTTGGAAGTTGACAATTTGAAAGTAGTGGATAGCAATTTAGTTAGGGCCTATAGTTTGTGTATGCCAAATTATTAGGTTACTTCGATGAAACCTATACAAAAAGCTACTGTTGAGTTCGTTCTATACCCATCTTATTCTAGAAGGTTATTTTAATCCCTTATTGTGGGGTTAAGGTAATGTTAAGTTAGATGGACACAATAAGTAAAACCAAGTAACTATATTTACGTTTGTTTCAATATTTAATCATTTTACTTCCACCGTCATAAATGTGTTTAGTAGGATAATTATTAGTGTATGCCATGCTAAGCTTGGTACCATACTTTAGGTTAATTAAAAACAGTAATTCACTTATTGTGGGGTTAGGTTAGTATCAGGTTACATGAACACACAAAATTGGTACTTTTTCTCCACATTTTGACCTCTACAGACCCTACCACTACCACTTTTTATGTAGGTATCCTTTATTATTTTAGTGCACGAATTTTTCTCAAGCACTCGTCTTAATTAACAAAATAACCTTGTTTGTCATGACTATGCTTCAACATGACAGGCTGACGATATCCTAGCGTATTGTAATACATAATGTAGGCTTGTCTTCTCGTAATTCGTAGTAGTTGTCTTTCCACACGTTGCTGTAAAATTAGCACATGCAGGTGTAGGAAGGGATTATCAATGTTTCCAAGCCAAAGAATGATGTTATTCCACCTGAGTATTTTCACCGCATACACAAAACTTTTAAATGGAACTTTTGACAAACCAAGGGTCTTTTTTCGTGAAAGCATACACTGCAAAGTTATTATATATCACCATCTCAGCCAATGTAATTATTTATAACACTTATTAAACAACTTAACAAACAAATTCCGGGCTTTGCGCAGCCTCCGATACCCGCGCACATCTGCTTCAGTATTTTCCTTCATATCTGCTTCCGAGTAAACGAGTTCTAACGCAACTTGACCGTTCAGAATCACTTTCGTAGTAAACTCGAAGCTAAGGCAGTTTGCGCTTGAAGCAACATTACTTTGGCCGTACAGAATAAGCCCGCAGGCGTCGTATACCATCCGATTTTTTTTTAAGTGAGGAAGGGGGGGATAAGCTACCCGAAGGGTTTTTCCGAGGGTTTTTCGCTCATATCGTGTTTATACGTATGTATTATGAAAGAAGTATTCAATCAACTTGATGTTAATACTGAATATTTTCACTATTCAGGTCCATTTACGACTATTCAGTAACATCACTCCCTTAGATATAGCTTAGCTGGCCATTTGGTAAACGATATACCCGTTTCTCTTTGTGGCAGGACCCGTGTAAGACGTGTAAGACAGTGACTTTCGACTCTCATCCTAATGATCGGACTGGTTTCCAGTATGTAGGGTTATATGAATTACTGGCCATTATTACAGTGGCTTTCCGGTAATTGATACGGCCAGTTTTATACAAAACCCGCCTGCCCAAACTAAAATTCTCCGTATCCATTTTTTACTTACCTACTGTATACAAATTTGTTAAGCTTCATTTATGTTGTAATGACTGTTCAAATTTGTTTAAAAACTACGAACTGAAAGTATCATGAATTTTAAATTTGTAGGTGAAGCTATCTTTAATATTTGTATTCGCCTTTAATTTTTTTATTTGCATTTGCCAGTCTATTGTTCCAAGTTATACAGTACAAATACAGTTTTATCAGTTACGTTTAGACGAGTTGATTCCTGAAGTGCTGATCCGAAGTGTTTGTATACAAAACTAAAGTGTCACTCAAAATTATTAGACGTGGTTATTTATTAATGATTAGAGGAAATAATTTTTTTTCTGTCAAAATTCCACGATTTTTCTGCCTGTGTGACTAAGCGATTTTGCAACTTTCTATACACCACTGTTAAACTTTTGTGATTACTTAAGAAAACCGCTTTACGTTGTCAGATAATCGTCCCCATTTTAATGTCTCGTTGTGATGTGTTTTGGCAAATGTTCTGACTGAAGGTTTTCGCGATTTTACAGCGTGTATTTACAGTATGTGGGCGTTCCTGTTTTTTTTTTTACTGTGCATTTATGATTGTTGTGATGTAGTCGCTGCCGCTTTTATTTTTTAAGAACCGTAAGAATTAGATTGCTAATATTTCATTAGGTTGTGCTAATTTTCTTTACTAGAATGGGTAATTTTAAGTGCAACTTTACCAAGTACGTAGTAACACTTCAGTTTTGCAAAATCTAAAGTTCTTTTAAATTCTCCGTATCGATTGTTGATGTTCTCACAGAATTAACTTTAATTGCTACATAGGTTTTGATACTGTATACTTTATTGTCTAGCGGTTTACTCATCTTCGTACCAGACCAAGGATCGCAAGAATCGTATTGTTTTCTAGAAATCGAGATTTTCCCCAGAGGATATCTCCGCTATTTCTGTCTTTTTAAAAATATGATTCCTGATTTAAAATAGGTAATACATAACTAAACCCACGTTTGCCCCTGACACGGTAGGCCGCCTGCTTTAATTGTTTCATTGGAATTTCTATTTTTTCTTTGCTTTATTTTTTTTTTTGCCACCACTCCACTGCTTTCATACTTTTATTTAATTCATTAGTAGTTTTTCATACTTTCAATGTGCTGCTTCGATAATTTTTTGTTATTATTCGCAGTTGTATGTTTTATTTTTCATATGTTTGCAATTTTATCTGTGTTGCAAGAGATGAAGAGTTGAATAGAAGAAAAATTATCTACATAAATAGCGTAGATTAAACTTGCTCAGTTGTACACAAATTCTTCACTATCGGGAAATCTTCGGTGAGTTTATACAACATTCAATAGCTTGTAACAGCCTGTCGGATTGTAATAGTCTGGGAAAGGAGAGGGTGTTTAGAACAATATGATTTTATGTCTTTTCATTTTGAAACTTTAAATTAAAGCAAATCTTAGTGTATTCGCCAGTGATCGGCGATATTTATCAAGGCTAAGTTTTATATTTTTCGTTTTAGACATAGTGTTTTAAATAAGAGTGGGTGGAAATATGTGCTTGCGTAATTTTGAACATGGCATTGAATGTATTAATATCACTGTAAACATTTTTTGTATAATTTTGTAAATTGCAGCGCATCTCCACAAATGTTGTAATTTTACATCTGTTATAGCTGATTTTTGTGTCTCAGTAAAATACAATAAATGTATGTAAAATAACAATACCACAACCCAGATACTACCGACAGCTAAACGGTGCTGCTGTCTCCATTTTAACATTATGGTTAGTGATGATTGTTTATCGCAGGGAAACGTTACTGTTTTCTGGGTTTCAACGTAAGTTCAGCTTGTCAATAGATTACTAGCTTTAGCTTATACGTGGAGCTGTTACCCCAATTGACTGAGCCAATAAGAATCCCGCTAATGTAATATTTGACGCATATTATTGGCCTGCAGATAGCTACGTTGTGCCAAGCGTATATCACACAATCATACATGTAGCAAGTGTCTTCTAGTATATGTTGTACCAAAAAATTTTCGCGATTTATCGTAATCTATTCATCTTGAATTATGGTATATACAACAATAATTCTCTTTCAGCGATACAGCATGGCACAGTTATCCTGATTAAAGGAGTAATTTTATTTCATTTAAGTTCGTTATAACGCTATAGCACGAGTAATTTTTTTGTAGTGTCACTGCAAACAGCCGGTATTTGATACAATAAATTACGTTTGACCTCTTCCTAGCATGCATCTCCGTAGTAGAGTCCAGAATCTTGAGTTTTTTTATGAGACAGTGGCCGTAAACTGGATTGCAAAAAAGAAACTATAAGAAAGCCATGTGATATTCCATTACCGCATGAAGAACTTCTTATTTCAGAACTATTAAAATTAGGGGTAAATATCAAGTTTAGCTACTCATCGTATACCGGCCAAACTCTTGATTTTATACATATAGTTGAGTAGTGAAAAAGGTTTCTAGTGACGTTCTAAGTAGCCCTACATAAAAAAAATGTTAGGTTAGGATTTTTATGTTAGTTTAGGTTAGGTTGTTAGGTTAGGATTTTTAGGTTAGTTTAGGTTAGGTTGTTAGGTTAGTTTACATTAGTTTAGTTTAGGTTTGTTTAAGTTAGATTATATTAGTTTAAGTTATATTAGGTTAAGTTAGGTAACCTAACCAGACCTAACCTTACATTAGGTTAGGTAAAGTTATGTTACCTAACTTAACCTAACCTAATCTAACTTAAACTAACCTAAACTAACCTAATCTAATTTAACTAACCTAACCTAAACTAAAAGAACCTAACCTAATTTTTTTTTTTTTAAGTAGGACTACTCAGAACGTCACTAGAAACATTTTTCATGAATAAACCATATGTCTAAAATCAATAGTTTGGCAAGTACACGATTAGTATCTAAACTTGATAGTTACCAAATTAGGTTTCCTTAACTGCTGTGTACCAACTTAATTTCCTTTTTTTGAGTCATACCTAAACTTTGAAATTCGTGTGGCAACGTTTGTATGCTTTAAGACAGCAACTCATCCTTGCAATTATTAGTTTCAACCGTATGTTTGCGTATTTCAGAATATACTGACTGTTTGAAACTTTCGTTGCTGTTGGGCCTGATTAAATTGTGCGATGAAGTCTCTGACGTTACGCAATTCCACTTTTCTGCAAGTCTCAGTTAATTTTCTCCTTTTAAGCAACCCGTAAAATATTTTCCCTTTTTTTATTACGTCGTGTTCAAAACTGCGTACCACAGTTGTTACTTATTTGAGATCGTGAACTTTCTTATTAATTAGTATTTTGTTTCGAAAATTTATCGAACACGTTTAAACTTTTAGCATATTTCTCACAAAAAGTTGTTTGAAAGTTTTCAAAGTCTGCAAGAACGTAGGCCCACCAAAGCACTTTCGTCCTGTGTTTCAAATATTAAACGAAGTTAGAACAGAGCGTTCATTTATTTGGAAATTTTCATTAACGCTCTAGTAGAATGTTATAACGTTATCATATATTTTCTCTGATTGTTTCGCGCAGTAATGTACAAAAAGCAAACGCATATTTGGGAAGGTTATTTAAATTGTATTTCTTGCATGTCCATACATTATGAGTCGGGTTGGAGTGCGTTAAATTTGTTGGGTGATAACTTACAAAAAATTAAATCAAACATGTGTTTTCAATTTGTCCGGAAGTGATTATACTGGGAATATTTGTACCCTGAAAATCACTTAAAAATAACTTATTTTAATAAAATTAATTAAGACTTGATTTTTTTTTGTTTGTGTATCGATAGTGTTCAACGCAGGTGGATAATATCTGAAAAGTCAAGTAGTTATTTATTTTATTAAATGTAATTTTCACGTCTATTTTAATGGTATTATTTCTCCCACTATATTTACTTTACGGATAAATTGAAAATACATTTTCGACTTACTTTTTATGAGCTATCATCACTAGGGCTAGGAATATTTCGCGAGTTCAACGACCAACGTGCTAGAATCCATTATCCTGTGTATACCGAAGACCTACCATTTGTCCATTACCTGCTGCTTATTCAGACAGCAGACAATGAACGAATAGACGGGGCTTGAGTATGCATAGGCATAGGACATTGGATTCTAGCATGCAGGTCATTGAACTCTCGAATTTATCCTAGCCCTAGCTATCACTAGGGACAGGAAAATTTGGCGAATTCAATGACCTGTACGCTAGACTCAATTGTCCTATACATACTCAAGCCCCGTCTATTCGTTCATTGTCTGCTGTTCCACTGAGTAGCGGCTAGTGAACAAATGGCCAGGGCTTGATTATGTATATAATATTTGATTCTATCACGCATGTAATTGAATTCGCGAAATTTTACTGTCCCTAGCTATCAGCAAGCAAAATTAAAGCACCCTGACCAGAGTAAACAATAACAAGACGATCACAATGTTTAGTTCCGGCCAAGCCAGCTTTACGATTTTGTACCGCTAAATATTTTTATATAATAGTAGGACGGTGTTATCATTGCTTTGTAATTTTTCATGTTTTGCAAATTTCAGGGATGGAAACTTGTCAAAAAGGTAAAAAGTACTGACATTACTGACTATTTAAACATAAATACTGACCAAAAACTGACTAAAATACTGACAAAAAACTGACTAACAACAAACAGTGCTAAAAAGTGAGATGTAATTTTACGTATTGTTTATATCTATCTGGCCTCCACCATCCCCATAGTCAACCATGTCTCACCTTACTAAGTAATTTTAACAAAAAAAATTAATTTAAAAACATTACATGGTAAAACAATCATACCTATTATTAACGATATTCTAATGCTTAACAAGGAAACATAACAAACAACATCAAAGACTACACATCATCAAATATGAGATCAGAAATTATATAGACAGGAAGTTTTCAATATAAAAAAAACAGGTACTACTATGAATAGACAAAATATTTCAGTAGATTAATGTTAGGATACTTTTCTACGCCTTCTCATACTGTTATATTTTTGATAACTTTGTTATACTGTGAGCACTGAAGTATCACATTTTCTATCTCTCGTCAATGCTCTCAGTATAACAAAGGTAGCATGTATAAAACCATATGAGCTGGTGTGCAAAAGTATCCGTTCAAACTTGTCGAGGCCCGATTTTCGATAAATAGTGTACAGTAAAATTTACACCAAAATTTTAAAATAAATACTGCTCTGCGCTCCATTCCCCTTCAGCTATAATAAGAATAATAAATTAAGGCTCTCCGGCGTACAGGATAATTCAAAATATTTCTTTCATGATTCATCACTGAACCTATACTTAAATAGCTAAACAGTTGGGAATAAAATAATTACCTGGGAAATGAGTCGGAACACATCACTAGGTGATTCCAAACTGAAGAAATACTGACATAACTGACCAGTTTAAAAAAAAACTGACAATGGTGAAAAAACTGACTTTTACTGACTTTCCTGACCATTTTCCATCCCTGAAATGTCGAAATGTTTTTTACCGTATTACATTTTCATTTACCTTTTTCTTATTCGTATTTAAATTAATTATGTATGTTTTGTCCCGCCTCATTTCCCTTTCACTGTTGTACATCTATCGCTGTTTTGTTAATATATAGACCCTGGTCTCGTCTTAATGCGGCGACAAAGGTAACAGTGCACTAATATTAATTTCAACCAACCCGGGAATGCCTTTTGTACTAAAGTAGTAATAGTGAGTGAGTGATTCAGAGAAGAAGAAAAAATCTTGGTTTTTGAGTGACGTTGAACTGAAACATTAAGTGTTTAGAACTAACCAATATAAAATAATTATCTGTAAGGGATGACTGTATTCGGCATATTGATTTTAATATAAATCTTGCAAAACCAATATAAGCATGTATTTACATTCACATAAAATTGGACTATGGAGTTTAATTTCGTCGTGTTTCATACGTAATTTTTTAAAATGGTTGAAGAAAAATAAATTATATCTGGCTTCGGTTTGAAATAGTGAAATAGAATACGACAAATAAAGTGTAAGGATATACACTTTTTTTTTATCAATACGTTTTGTGACTTACTTATGTTTGTTATTTTATTTTTTAATGTTATATAAATAGGTGAAAATAACAGGTAGAACCCTAGAACCTGTGAGAAATTGTGTCGCGTTTCTTTGACGGTGAATAAACCACGCAATAATTATAAACATTTCTCAGACTTGGAAGCGTTAAGTTACAGTCCTTGTCTTGAAACTGGGGGTATTAGCGCAACGGTAACCGTTGAACTCACGTTCGATAGAACTTGGGTTTGACTCCCGGTTCTGCCCAGCTTGAATTCATTTTACCATGGTACTTTGAAAATTATGAGACATTATTCTATAGATGCATTCAGAGTAATAACATTTAGAAATCATGACTTTCAAATTGACGTAAAAATGTTTTTTTGGCCAGTTTACTGACTTTTCGTTTGACACAATTAAGGTAGGGCAGAAAGACTACCCCGGGCGATAAAGGAAACTAATAAAAACCAAACCAAGTAAGCTAATAGTGTAAACTGGCCGCCCGCTTATAGCACACGTAATGCTGTTGTACAGAAGCAGTGTTTGTATTTCATGAACTTTTATATTTAATGGCAGAGAAGTTCCTGTTAGCTAGTTCTCCATCGCTACATTGAATTCCAGGTGTACCAATTCTTTCCCCTCACACTGTAAGATCTGAAGAAGGTTGCTACTGCTCCTGAAAACTACCAATAATGGCTAAATCAGCGTAACAGTAATGGATAATGTATTTAAATAGTTTTGATGTAAAACTTCATTGTATCCACGATTGTGAAGAAATTTTCTCTTGTGCTTAGTTTAATTTTTATTAGTTTCTCTTATCGGGTAGGTCTTTTTGCCCCGTATTTTCAAGCGCATGAACTTACATTGTCAAATCCTCATAATGATATATAAAAAAGCAACATGTTTTTTCGTGATTTTTTCTGCTGCGAAGTTGTTACTATGTAGTCAAAACACACCACAGTTTACCACCTGCCAAGCAACTATCCTTTCCAGATCTCTGTGAGGCGTCAGATATTGTTTACTGTTCCCATTTGCCAAGCATAATAAACCCACGTGAACTGTCAAAACCACGCCGATGTCGGATACCTTTCTCGTACGTCCGCGAGATCATTAGTCTTGCTAACTCACATGTTAAATTACTTTATTATGCAGAACAGTTAATAGTATCTATATCAGTCTTTGCAACTCTTGCGACCAGCTTAGCGAAGGGGATTAATTGTAACTTAGACACACTACTCCCATCTAACTAACCTCCAAAACGTTATATTTACCTTGAGAGTACTATGTTTTTTTATGCCACAAATAATTTTTTTTTTAAGTAGAAAGTAGTGCTAACAAAATTTTGTGTTACTTTAAAATAGTTCAGTGTTATTTTTTGTACGGTTAGTTGCAGATATTTTTTGACAACCTTTGAAGAAAAGAAAATGACGTTTTTAATTTACACTTTAAAGAAAGTATTTCATTGCTGCAAAACTACTTTTCTGTGGTTCTTATTCTAATAAACTTCGTGTTGTGGCAGATAAATGATTTTATTGTGTACTAGCAGTCCCCCGCGGCTTTGCTCGCGAGTATTATTCGTAACTGATAATATTTACTTTAATTGAAAAACCTCTTTGTACACAAGATTGGTACTTCAGTCATCAAGTGTTAGAATGTCCAAGCGGCTAGTTGAACTAATTCTGCAGAAGGATAAGTAGCTATAGCTGTCCATGCGAAAAGCAGTCTTAAGTTTGT
>PNEQ01034922.1:9190-31517 GCA_003012365.1 Medauroidea extradentata | reverse complement strand
TACAAATAATCTTTACTTAATTTGTCTAACCCACATTTATTGGCACTTTATCCGCGTCGCGCATAGGCATGTTTTTGTTTGTAAACGTATGTCAGTGCAGTATGTGATATGCTTCAACAACTGCATAACAGGTTGTAATTGTCTGTGAGCGTGGTACACATCCCTATCTTAGTGGATGTGACGCTTATTGCCTACTTACTAGGCACAGAACAGTTGTGTGCATTTTACTCGTAAACGGTGCAATGTAGGCATTTGCAACAAGAGGACATGTTTTGTCCTTACGGAGTGCTTCGTGGAGTAGACTACATTTCATGTTCCACAACGACACGCAAACATTCATTTATGCGAATTTACGAAAGCAACCCCTATTCATTTCATGAACGGGGGTGGTTTGAGGGCTGTACTTATTTGATGTTACCGATCGCACTCATTCGTACCATCACCCAAATATTCGTTATTTTACTCTTAACCGTTTGAGATATTTTGACAAAATACCGTTTTCAAACCCGGTTTTTGAAGGCTTATTACGCCCTTAATATTCACTTTTCGGTAAAGTGTCCACTACAATGTCTACTTCATTTTTCATGAGGAATCACCTCCCGGAGTTTGGGCAAAGAGTTTCCGAACACCCAAAAGCATTCTCAGACTCTCCCATAATTGTTCCGCAACCCCAGTGTATATGCATGCCAAATCATTTAGTGCGAAGTGTATTGTGTATCAAACAGCAGTGTACAGTATGTGCCGAAGGCCATCAAGGGTTACCATGTTGGCTATGTTTACTTTCACGTTTTCAGCAGACATTTAGAAATGCATAATTCACCATCAGCAAAATATGTAACGTAATTTATTATGTAATTAAGTGTGTGCCATTTTCGTAAGATATTAACATTAATATTTCACACGCACGAGGTACCAGAAGTGTGTAAACCCCGTAGCGAGGCAAGGAGCCCCTAGCGGTTGCCTTCCTCGTGGCAGTTCGTCATAATCGTCTGGAGAGGTAATACGCCTGTCCGTGTGCTCATCATATTTTGTTTCATTGATTGTTAGTTTTCCATAGTCTCGTTAGTATACCGGTTCACCTTTGCTTATGCACACATTACCAGATATTCCCCATTGCATTGCGCATCCGCTTAACCTAATAATTGTGACCATTTTTGGTATTTTTTAACTTCAACACCGCGTCGGCATCATCACCGCCACGTGGTTAGGGACTTTTGTATCAGGAGGCATCGGCACTCATCCTTCACCATACGAGGTTCGTTTTGGTATCGTTTTATCCAGCATAAGTTTGCACACGCGTTGCTAAGGTTATTTTGTATTCGTGTAACATTTTAAGGGCGTAATTCATTTTTGTGACCGACCATGTGCAGGTTATGACACTGCCATTGTGTTCAGCATACATGTGAGCAGTACGTTGTACATTCATTTCATTATCACGCACTCACGCAATTCATCTCGTTGAGAGCATCACTCTGTGTGCAACGTGTTACGTGCCATTCACCCCACCACCGGCCTAGCATAGCTCGCCACAGTTTTCGCACTGTACCGCTAACATCACTAGTAGTACCGCTAACATCACTAGTAGAGCCCTACCACCCTACAACGTGCACGGGAATGGCTGCCTTGTGACACGTTAGTTAGGCACGTGCTCACCGCAACTCAACTCTCTATGCCAGCTTCCAAGTGAACCTGACGGTCCATCATAGTGGCCGCCAGCCCCTCGTTGCTTAAGGAGGTGCACCTTCTGGTGTCGTAGACTCACGTTTCGTACACCAGCTCCACACTGATCACTCACCAACCACGTGCGATATACCAGCAGGTCGTAGTCACTACGGAAAGTTCACTATCACGTGCACTATCGTGTGCTTTAGGGTTATTGTTACTGCAAAGGACGCATCACTACGATTACCTCGCTGCGTGCGTAATTCAGACATTATTTTGGCACTGTGTACCGTAAGCGTAATAAATCATCTGTAAGTGAAGTACTGTTTACATAATTTCTAGACACCTAATATTGCCAGTATAAGCAACGTAAGTTATCAGGCGTACTGGGGGTCAACAGCCAGTAAGTGTGTAGTTCCGGTATAGTGTTAAACCATTCATGTGCTTTCACCACTCAATCACGCACATCAACGCGCCACGCGTTGAGTGGCTTTCAATCACTCACATCAACGCGTCGGGTGGGATACCGAACACACCGAACAAACCACACCCTGAGGCCTAAGAGTCTCAAAGTGCAGTACCTGGGGAGTATTGCTGGCGCCCTTCACTCACATCAACAGCGTAGTTCGCTATTCCGATCCCAACCGAGGTAGGCGTTAACTGTTGATGTAGGGGATCTACGGTAATGATGGCTAGCTTATACAATTTGGATGTATAATTTGCTTTTACAATTTGCACTAGGTCACAACTGAACATTTCGAGGAAAATGTATTCTTGCATTGCGTGCATTGAACAAATAAGCTGGCCGTATTGTGGCACTCACATGGCTATGCGACCTTCTCAGACAAGGCACGTAGGCGAGGGGAACTGCCTCGCTATGGGAAGCAGACGGTTATCGACTAGTCCACTTCCACACTTCTTTCTGTCCTCTTTACTTACTATTGTATGTCGTAACCGCACTATCCCATGGCAAAACTTCGAAAGAAGATATGCTGCTGATAATGGAAAAAATGTGCATTCTTGCTAGTTGAAAGGTTATTATTTAATTTATGTAGGTTCCAGTACACATTGGGCTTGCAGGCAACAAGAGCATCAATACTGGCTAAATTGGCGATTTTGGAAGGGCACGTGTTGGTTCTGCTCTCCCCCTCATTTCTGTATAACGTTTGTACTCGTCTACTGGCGAAAGTTGTTACGGCAGAACGTCACAGTTATATCGAAATGCATGACAATGCATACATAGTATTTATAAACACACTGGTCGTCGGCTCATAGTACATTCCCAGTGCATGGATATGAATTGATATCATACAGAGCTCTTCCTATGTGCAGTATGTTGACATCCTACAGCGGATCTCAACCATTTATTACACGACTGTGAGCTGGGTGGAGATAGGACGATGTTGTTTACTAAACTAGCTTCACAGCCATTGGCTGTAAACATATAAAAAAATATTGTGTGCTCTGCTAAGACAGGGTGTGCGCGGTCTCCAGATTCTGTACCGTAGCCGACCTTCATGTACATTCATCTTGATCCAAGATGGGGAAAGGAGGCAAAGATACAGCTGAATGCTCGTTGCAAGAAACAGGAAAAAAAAACATAAAATTAAAAAAACGATGTATTTTTGACAATTCACACACGGATCAAAAAATTATAATGTCACTGTCTGATACATTGTACACAAAGCAAAAAATTAATAAAATCAGAAAAAAATCACTGGACAAACCTTACATGGCTATTTTTTAGGAAAATAACTGTTTGTTTAAGGTCTTTGAATTAATTAAATAATTAACTTTAGGTTTGTTTGTTTCACTGACCTCGCTTCTTCGTTGTTATTTCTCTTCACAGAAGGGGAGTCTGGATTACCACGAACACAAATTAGGATATAAGAAATTGTTTTTATGTGGTAAAACAAGTAGTTATCAATGTCATTGATATGCCCACTTTCCTCAAAGTGGGTGCAAATTAACCCTGAAAGTGAAAATTGTTAAGTATATCTAAGAATATGAAATAATAATATTCATTTAGACATAAACTAAATACACAAAGTCAGCTTACTAAGTATTATATGCGCACCGCGTTTAATTAAATTTGGTTTAAAATTTTCTGAGAAGTCATTATATCCTTAGCATGAAAAATGGCAGTTTTAAAAATATGACCGAACGATTAACGAAATACACAAAAAGCTCAGTGAACTAAGTAGATTAAACGTGCCAAGATTAATGAACATAGGAAAAATATTTCCTCAGATATATCTTATGCTAAAAAAATTGAAAAATGGCCACCATTATAACATTTCAACACATGATTCACAAAATACACCAAAGTTAAGTCAGTATGCTAAGTAATATATATATACTACAAAATTAAACTACAATATTTTCTCAGAAATTTAATATTATTCTAAATAAAAAAATTACTGTCGTTTTGAAAATATGAATATAAAGGGAATGAAAAACTAAGTCAAAGGTCAAGTCAATTCACCAAGCTGTATATTTGTACCAAGACTATAAGAGTCAGAAAAAAAATTTTCCTTGTTGAGTCAAAAATCAAAAAATTGGCTGCAATTATGAATATACAAACACAGGATGAACCAAATTTATAAACGTCAAGTCAGCTCACTAATTAGTATATATTTACTAAATTCGACAAAATTTAGAAAAATATTTCCTGACAAATAGAAAATTGCCACAGTTTTTAAAAATATAATCATAGGATGAACGAAACACACAAAAGTAAAACCAAACTTCCTTTGTATGTATTATAGGTGTACCAAAATTCTGGGTGTATTGTAAGTGTACCAAGTTTGATGAAATTCTGATAAATATTTTTTAATATATGATAATATATGATAAAAATTTAAAAATGGCAGTAATTTTGGAGAAAAAAAATGTACCTAGTATGATTGAAATACATAAAAGTAAATTCAGCGTAATGTGTGGTACCCTATAATAAGCATAAGGAAATTAAGAAAATTATTTCCTCATACACATCATACATTGCTAAAATTACAAAAATGTTCACCATTTTGAAGCTGTTATACTGCATTAATGAAATACATAAATTTCCGACGTTACGAAATTCTCAACAGTTTCTTAGTTCCTTGCTCTAAACATATTTTTAAATGGCCTCCATTTTGAAAATATGGACGTTGCATAAGCAAAATGTTCAAAATCAAGTCAAGTTACTAAATGTTATAAATGTGCAAAGTTTGACGGAATGTTAACTTACAGACACACAGAATGGCTATATCATAAGCCCCCTTTTTTCTCCATAAAGTAGGCTAAAAATTAAGACGGAAACGAGGAAATCATTACATTAAAAATAATAAATTACAAAAATTACTGTTGTGAATTAAAATTACAAACAGCTTGTATTTATTTAAATATAAACACCCCCCCCCCTCCCCATACTGTAAGCCTGAGTGTTGCTTGGTTTAACAGCTGTGAGAATTTGGTATAGGAAAACCCATGCTAATGAAATTGCATTTGGAGAAGCCAGTTTTGAATTTAGATACTTCAAACAAAAACCAATTTGTGAGAAACATTATTGTGAATCACTGTCCACAGCAAAAAATATTAATTTACTTTCTACTTTTTTTTTCATTATGTTGTTATGTTCCAGAAGTCAGGCTATACATTTTTGGTACAAGAATCTCTTGGAGGCAAGAAGCATGGATTTTTCTAAACAAAAAAGTCCACGATGGCATATATCTATCTTAAACATGAACTTCAAAAAAGTGAATATTAGTAAAAAATATTTGGTGCAGGGGCAAAAGAGGAACATACCATCGCTGGGAAGATTGCCGTCTAACAGACGCGGGAGAAGGGGGCGAGGCGTCGACTCTGTCAAGGCGAGCGAAGAGATAAGCAGTAAGATAATACCCTGAGGATGCACGAAAAGTGATATGTGATGGAGGAGGAAAGTGGCACTTGTCCTTGAACTGTAGTCCAAGTCTTGTCATTCGTCATGGTATATAGTGTAGTGCAGTGGGTTTTGTAATTGAATAGTCTTTCAATTTAAATATAACGGTTTAATGTAAATAGAGTTGTTGTTCACACTAAGTTACTGCAACTTTTATTATAGTTCCCAATTCGTAAGAAACGTTTGCTAAATTTTTCAACTAACTTCTCTTTTCGGTGTACCTGTGTATTAACATCCTAAAAATTTAGAACCTACATTATATTGGTTGATTTTTATAACTTAGCAATTTAAAACAACATATTTATTTATATGTGTAAATATCATTTCTTGAAGTATAGCTACGTACAGCTATGAATTTAATAATTAGATACACAATTAGGTTCGAATAACAATGATTTTGTAGGCTTACATACGTATAATAAAAGAGTATCGAGATATAAGTACTGCTTTTAACATCAGAGGTCCTCACAGCCGGTGGCAGATGAATTGAGGTGAACATGGCGCAGTGTCGGAAAGAGAGGGCGGGAGGAAACGGAAAGACCCAGAGAAAATCCTCCGACCAGCGAAATTGTCCGGCACGGTTCCTACATGCCAAAATTCTAAGTGACTGCTGCCCGGATTGAAACACGGATAACATTGGTGAGAGGCGAGCGCTCTAGCCATTCGTCCGCCGCGGCACCAATAGTTAATTATATCCTTTTGTTGTTCTCATAGTATTGGTACATAAATAAAATGTTACTTCTACATGAAATTTGTTAACATTATAATGTTTGGAAAAGGAACTAAGTTAAATTTGTTTTAAATAGACTTATATTAATGTATAGCAATTCACATTTTATTTCTAAAACTATATACCATCATTCAAATCTATTGGTATTACGCATAACAAAACAATCGGCTGTTAGTTTCATAGACAACAAACAAGACACACAGGAATGATTGATGTTGGACATCATACATGGAGGTAGGAGTATACTGAGACAGCATGTTGGGACTACCCTTCATGATGACGCACGTGTGCCAGTTTTGCGCGAACAATCCGTTATTGTAGCCCAACACAAACAAATCTCGGAAGACCGTTACGAAAACATAGTAAGTGAAGTCCACTCGGCAGTATTGGTCACGTGATTAGATCTATCCAGTCGTCAGATGTTTAGAACATTTTTTTTCAACCGCACACAAATACGAACAGTACTATGTGCTGGAAAATCTGTCACAGAATGGTATCATAATATCAAGTTAGAACAGTGCAGAATATCCTTCTATACTAGTACAATATACGTATACGGCATTACAATTGCGTACTAGAATTCTACTCTATCGAGTAGATCTAGTAATTTTTTTCGTAAGCGTTTGTGATACTATTGACAGTTTGAATGGGTTGAATGAAAATGGTTATAGGTCATTCGGAATAAAGTGAGCACTAAAGATTTAACCTTCGAAAAAAATCACTAGCCGTTGCTGCATACAATTCAATATTGACAACAGTTACATTACTGCTTATACAGTTGGCAGCAAATTATCGCACATAGTTACGTGTATTTTATATTTAAATACAACATTACTGAAACAACATCAGATGGAATCGACCTCTTCGTATTAAATATACTATAAATATTTATTTATAATAATATTGAAATACTTACTGCCTGTATAAGTTTACTTAAATGGTGCCAGTAGAAAGCGATTTAATCCGGGCCGTTCAAATTAATTAATTCACCGACAGGTGGCATCAGAGTTAGGTTTTCGCCACTTAGCTTGAAAGCGTTCAATGACGGTACCGGACGGTACAAGAGGAGAGCGTCGTTGTTTGTCAGTTGTGCAATAAATATGGGTTTCTGATAACACACATTCAAAAGTATTAGAAGTGACTGTTTCCTCATTGGTAATATGTAAGTTGTTATGTGTTACGATCGCCAACATGAGTATCTTGATTTAGAAACAGCAATTTTTTTTTTTCATACACCAAGAAAATACGTTGTTTTTGTTGAGTGCATCGTTGTTTGTGGCAGTATAACTGAACAGGTTTGAATTCTTAAATTGCGTGCGTCATTATGGCGTGTTTTTTTTTGTGGCGGTTTTGAGTTATAAATTCAATTTTCATGTGTACATATTTACGAGATACGTAACGGCAACAGTGTGGGTCGTATAAATTAGAGTCGATGCACAGAAACCAGTATTAAAAGACGTTAGCTCGCAGGTATTTATAACTAAGATTACTACTTGTTATACATTTTATTCAATACTCACATATTTAATGAGTCGATATCGTTGATAACATTTTCAGCCCAGTATAATGTAGATGTAAACATTGTACAAGCCTATGTAAATTAAAACACGTGGCAATGTTTACGTTTACATCCCGCAGAAAGATATAAACTGGCAGAAAATAGAAATTAATCAGGGGTTTTTTGAGTGTTCACTTTATCCCGAATCACCTATACATGTGTTGCATTTGGGTGTAAAGATAGAAAAAATAATGGAAATAAATCTGCTAATGTTACATTTCATGAGTAAAAAGTCATATTTGCATAGTGTAAATTACGTGGTTAACCAACAGGTAAACCTAGCGAACTAACCTGAAAATACGGCCACATATATTGTTTATTTACGCATATGTATGTCACCGATGATGTGCAAATACTTGGTAATAGTATTTTATAAAGAGAACAAAATTGCAGACAAAATGTTTAATAAATGGCAGAAACTAGCACTGTTAGCTCAACAACACCGTAAGGAATAACGTGGGAACATGAATAAGTCACTTTTTTTTGTCTTGGAACGAATCTGTTTGGACAGCTGAAGGGGAAGAAAGAAAAATAAAAAGTAAAAAAAATCATGGGTGGTGGGCCATGTGTGAAAACAAGCATGTCTAGTTTTAGCACTGCTGTTCAACGAACTGTCTATCTAGATTTCGTAGCGCTCACACAGGTCAGACATGTTTTCTGTCGGCACACTGTTGGAATAAAATCACAAACTTGTGACCTTGCTCAATGTCAATGCATACACATGCAAACACTTCTGTTACTACTAATTGGCTTCGAATTTAACTTTGTGCCGCCACTAAACACAGTTTACTACTAGTGCGCAAAAATAAAGCAACTATTAATGTTGGCGTCGCTTATTTTTGCCGACAAATAACACTGCCCAACAGAGAAGTGAACAATGGACGACTTGAAGTACACGTCCCCTGACGTCACCGCAGGGTAAAAGTACTGTGGGAAACAAAGGTTATTTACAAATATGCTGATTTGTTAGTTGGTGATGGCAGAAAGCAAAAATGTTGCGCATACATAGATTTGCACGCAAGGGTAAAAAATATTAGTTTTAATTTCATAGTAAAGATACGCAAATACATAAGATTAATGTTTACCTGAAAAAGCAGCAAATTCCAAACAAATAATCAGTTTTCTTGACGTAATTCTCATTCGGGACACGTGAAGCCAAACAGCTAAATGAAGGTTACGTTCGGCTGCGGTATCCTTGGAGATAGGAATTGTTTCCCAAACCTGACTGAAGCTCCGCCTTTTTTCAAGTCGTCCATTATGTTCACCTGTCCAAGCTGACATTTATATGTCTCGGCAAGGGCACAAATTATTCAACGCGTGCTACAGTGTGAAAAGGCACACAGAATTATCATCAGAGCATACATGCCCGAATGGGCGAAACACCGGTGAGGCGGTCCAGCGATAGATAGCCATACTTATATGACGCGGCGGAGATATTGGCCCGTTTTGACTTAGCGAATAGCTGCACCCATACTTGTTGGGTGTCATTGTAACCAGCACATACTTACCTGTTAAAATAAACCTATTTTTCATTAAAATAACTTACTACTTTGAAATTAAATAATAGTAAAGACAGTTTTAATGCAATTTTTTGGTTTAGGGGTCAGAATCTGCCACATTCGGCTATAGCGAAGACACGGCTATAGCGAAGTTCGAACCCAGAACTTTTACATTTCGCTATAACGAGACTCATTTATTTTAGCTTTACAGGCATTTTAGTGCATGCCATTACAAAGTCTGCCGGCCTTGAATAAATTGGAAATTATTTTGCCACTTTGCATTAATAATACTCTAACGTTACAAAAATTACAACCAGAACATTAACTTCACGTCACCCGAGTCAATAAACACTGTAAACAAAGCAACTATAGATGCGTGTATACCAAGAAACGCAATTGTGAGTTCTAGTGTCCGTGACATACTGTCACGTGAACTAGAGTAACTTTGTGTAAGTTGCGACCAGCCATTGGCGCGCTGTCACGTAAGAGAATTTCAGTGCAACTTGGTACAAGTAGTGACCAACCATTGGCGCAGCCACGTGAGTGAGAGAATCTCAGTGCAACTTGGTACAAGTTGTGACCAACCATTGGCGCGGCCACGTGAGCGAGTAACCACAGGTCCACAAAATGGCGTAGAAAGGCCTAGTTCCAAAGTGTAAAGATGTACGCAGGCGGAACAGTTAAATATCTTGCAGTTAATGTTGAAGTTGGCCATAATTTTATACATATATCTGTGCTTGTCACTCGTGTTCAGAAAGTAAACAAGCTTGAAAAAAAAGCGTAAATAGCTGGAAATAGAAATATTGAGTGTTGTAAACAACGGGAATGTTGTACATAGAAACTAATGGTGATGAAACAGGACTGACAGTAATTGGTGTAATTAGCGGGAAAACCTAAAAAATTGTAACGCAAAAACGGGGTTCTACTATATAAAGAAGGGTAACAGATAACTCCTCAATTATTTTACCTATCAAAAGTAGAAAGGAAAATAATGAGACAATTTTTTTTAAACTAAAAATGCTAAAATAAAATTTTAGGAATTAAAAAAAAATATGTAAAAATCAACAATTATATGTATTCCCCACATATCTAGCTGCTGAAAAACTTCACTCTTACATACGTAGCACAAGGATTAAGTCCACAGTAATAAAACTTCACTCTCACTACACACATAGCAAAAATTATTTGTAAATGGTAGTACCAAAGAGCAGTTTTAATAAAATTACTACTAATTGTACTAGCAAGAAGTAACTACTCACCAGTGCGGGGTGTCCTGTTGCGGTTGTGAGTGGCACGGGTGCGACTGCCATTCCGGGAGCGGACGGAGCCATTTAGACCACTTGTGCGAGGTGACCTCACAAGGTTCTCACTGTCACCAGTCGTGTCAGATGAGGGTGAAGGGCCAGCCTCACTTTCTAACAAGGGAACAGCATTCTCATTTACAATTGTGTTGGCACCTTGTGTACTGCCACTAGCCTCGGCAGGCACACTTGTGGTGTTCTGAGGCTGTAGTGGCACTTGCGCTGATGGCACTTGTCCCGCTGGTGTCTCAACAGTACCATCTGCATCTCGGTTCGCAAATTGTCCATTACCTGTGTTGGTTCCACGATTTGCCACGAGGTTGAACTGTGCCTATAACATCAAACATTATAGTTGTGCACCTTTAATTAATTTACAATAACCAAAAAAAAAAAAAAAAAAAAAAAAAGGATTTTTCAATCTTGGTGAAAACAGAAAGAGAAACTACAAATAATTTAACAGTTATGAAAAGCTTAACAAAAAACATCATTTTAAGAATGTCTTTGTAATGTCAGAAAACCATAAAAATATTTTGTTGATTGTAAAATGTTGAAATTAGAAGACCAAGAAGTATTGTTTACCATTCATTCCATAAATTATGTATGTACTGAATATAAGCAATGATAAAAAGTGCAAAACGATAAAATGACTTAAAATGTATTGTTTATACACACTGAATAAACCTTGATAGCCATTTAAATAAGACGAAAAGTTAAACTGCAAAATTATTTTGTTACAAGCTTAAACTATCAGTTTTTTAATCAACTGAAATAAAGGTACAGTTCACACACACATCAGTTCTTAGTTTCTCCTACACAGATGTAGACGTAACAACAACGTCAGAATTGACAACGAAAATAAGACAACGCAATTACCATCAAAAACTGTATCTGCAATCACCTCTGATTTTACAACCAGTGATAGCAACCCCCTTGATGATTTTATCACCAATAGTAAAAATCTAGATAGTCTAAATATTTTAAGAAAACTGCTGGAAAAATATTTGTAGCACTTTCTGACCAAAACGTTGTTTTTCTCTTGGTTGACACTAAATTCAAACAGCACACATTTAACCTCACGCGGAAGTGCAACGTGATGTTAATAGTGTGTCATTGCTGGCTCCAAGCCCAGAGGCTTGTATAATAACCAAACCATCCATCTTTCTTGTTACAGCCTTCCTTTACTCTTGTCGTCGCATGACTGCCAACATTCTGAACTCTTCCTTCTTGCAAGTGTCTTATCCTCCCCTCACAAAAGATCTGAAGATCTGATTTTGAAACAGAAGGAAGTAGGACTACAAAACTTGAAGTTTCCACATCTTAGAGCAGTTTCTCTCACAGCCAAAACTTGAGAATTTCACATTAACAGTCATCACATTAATGGTTGTGGATACAAAGTAATGTCGTAATAATAAAAGCAAAATATTACAGTATATTTCAAGAATAATTTAGGAGTTTCAGAACAAAAATTGTGGCATTAGCTATTTATGTCAAAAAATTTGCTGAACAAAAAACATGAAAAATAATAACATTTGTGTTATGTGGTGAATATTTATATAGTGTAACAGCGAATTAGTAATAAGTTTTATAACCTGAGATAACTGCACGTGTTTTAAATATGGTTACTTGTTCTACATTATAATTGTTTATACTACAGTAGATCCTTGATTATCCACGATAATGCAGGGGACAAGACAATAGGATAATCAAATTTCACAGTTGATCGAGTCATTAGCTTATCTTATCTGAAGCCATGACTCAAGATGTGGTTAATATCAACGAGAGTTGTTGCTATCTTATCTGCTACCCCGTAGCAGTCACTGCAATTATCCGACTGCTGTACGTAAGTAAGACAAACGCTCTGAAACACAACTTTAATTTTAAAAAAATAATAATGTACTGTATTTGTTGTCATCAAAGACGACCCCACACACAAATTTAGCTGTAATTTTGAAGGTAGAAAATCTTGAAGGAGGTGAAAAAATTAATTACTAATCCCTGGTCTCAATATAAGTTTTATTCTTTACAAAAAAATATATATAGCTGAAAGGATAAAGCAAGTGCTTTTATGGAGCGCATAGACACCGAAATTATTCGCAATGTACGGTGGAGAACAAAGCAAGAAGCAGCTGCTGCCTGCCGTGCGCTACTTGGCAACGCTGGACTGAGCCAACAGCCTCACCTTGCAAGGTCATCGCAAGCCTGCACGCTGTTTCTGCCGCCCAGCCAGCCACCAGCAACTTCTATTAAATATAGCGTTAAATTCAAAAAAGTATTTATGCCTCTTTTACATATGCGCGCGAATAAGAAAATACGTAAATGTAATCATTAATAAAAAAGTTATTTTAATTATTTTTCAGACTTAAAGATTTTTATTTTCTACTAGATAAGTTGCAGCACACACAAATCTACGGTACCTAGATCATAGTTTTCTCCTCCCAAGTCTTGCTGACAAGACAAAGGATATAGATGTAATAAATAATTGTTTCTGTAGTTTTCACAAAATGATCTAGCTTCTAAAAGAAATTAAACAAAGTAAAATAATAAGAATGAATCTAATTATTTAAATCAGATTAAAGGTCTTCACTTTCAAAATATAATTTATTCTTAAAAATATCAAAATTTATTGATGTGGTGAATTTATAACTTTTTTATTCTTATACTCCTTAAAAAGCACCATTTTGAATTATTAAAATCCCATTTTTTCCAGGGGAGGACTTTCGGGCCCCCCCTTTTGTTGCTTCGGGCATGGTTTATTTTTATACTTCAAGGCGTTTCACTATTAACAGCTAGAACAAATCTTAAAGTATACTGAAGTGACATCACTTTCATAACGGAAATATTGTCAACTAATAATACCTGCTTCACAATTTCTGTAATACTATCTACAGACACTACCAGGATGCACAAGGTGGAGGCATAGCAATTTTAATAAAAAAAAAAATTGAAAACCATCCAATAATTATAACTGATTTTCAGCGCTTAGAAGCAACAGATAATAAATTGACAACAATAACTCTCACATCCGTATGACAGCAGTACACACACAACCTGGGTCCAAACTGACAATAAAAAATCTTAATAAATAACTGATGACAAATCACACTTTTCTAATGCAGGCAATATTAACTGTAAAAAACTGAGTGGAACTGACACTATAATAACACACGCAGCAGAAGATTGAGCATCCACGCAGGACAAAACAAATTACAATGGATATCTATCATCCCAAACACCTTAATAGCATCAGAAGTTCTGGACGAACTAGATTCTGATCATCTAGCTGTACTAATTAAAATAACATTAAACAAGCACAGAAACCAAGTAAAACTCCACAAATAAACTTGGAAAACTTTAAATAAAACAGACTTAACCAAAAATTTAACCAACAAAACAGTTAAAAACACAAATTAATTCAGGTAAAATTGTTAACAAACACAATAATGGAATAACTTTATTTTAACACCATCAGTCACAGAGCCTTGATAAAGTCACTATCTCAGCTGCCAGGGTGCTAGGTGATTTAGAGGCACGGATGACAAGTCAGGCTCAGGAAGTGCTGTCACAACCTCTAACGTAAAGAAGTGTCCTGACGTCAATACATCCAAGTCATCTGAGTCTTAGCTCTGTAAACAAAGTAGGCTGGGGTTCAGGACTCCTTCAATTTGCACAAGAAGGGAAGCAAACTCTTTGTGGCACAGCGACTGGTTTCCTACAACTCGATACAGATGTCTTCATGACCTTTACCCCTAGCTCTCAAAGTCCACCAAAGTGGTGGATTAAAGTTCCCAGTAACACCATATTCTGATGCAGTATCAGCGACTTCTTGTTTGGTGATCAGCAGACTGCATTAGCTTCTACAATGCTCTACTGCCTGCTAGAAAATCTGTGCCATAGTCACTATACACCTACCTAGTCTCCCCATGAACCGTTTGAAATCAAATTTATACGATGAAGGTTTTTGATATGAGGTTCGACACAATTTTAAAATAGAAAGCCTTCGTAACCAAACACGCAAAAACACACACATTATAGTATACATCTTGTATGCCTTGGCTTCTGTAGCCCGGCAAAAGTCACTCCAAAGCATCTCACATAGTCTAATACCACACTTATGAATGATTTTATCTATTTATTTGATAAGCTAGTAAGACATTCATCACAGCGACTAAGACATAATTCTGCCAGCCTTTATACCCCCAACCTTAAATACACACTTGCAAAGAGGACATTTATGCATCACAGTTTAACATAAAAGAAGTGTGTAAACATTTTATAGAAGTAGTTACAACCAGCATCGCAAACACTTTCGTGCCGATGAACAAAAAATAACAGATCATAAACGTGCATGGTTTAAAAAATGTAATCAGTCTGTTTTAGAATTCGTTGCTAGTGACGTCTACCATGCATGAATGTGAAAAATGATGCAGGGAAAACCTGCGGGACTGAGAATGTTAGTGATGGTTATCTGGTATTGTCTTCGCACGAGCTGATTATAACATGAAACAAGTAACTAAGTGTACAAGTGAAACAAAATTTGGTACTCACATAGCAAAAACTGTGCTATCAGATGTAGTTACCGAACGTGTATTTGAAACAGTACAGTATACTATGACTAAAAAAATATTTAGTACAAAATAATAACTTGTATTATTCATATTGAGATACCTATGCTCCCATCATTGTCGTTTTGAGATGCTCCGCACAGACTAGCCATGTGTTTTGAACCAAGCATAATCTAGCAATTATTCACAGCAGCCGAGTATGTTAAATTAGATAAGAGCATGGTCAATTAAAAAATGTTTAATGAAGCAGTTTCAGATGCTCCGCTGAGATTAGCCATATGTTTAAACCAACCAGAATGTAAGAAATACTCACAGCATGCAAGTGTGTTAAATAATACATAGAACATGGCCAATTCAAAATAACTAACTTTCTGTGTAGTAAAAATCGAACAAATTAATGTGTAATTTTCCGCAGATACTATCCACGTGTTTGAACCAACTATAATGCAACACTTATTCACATCAACCTAGTATGTTAAGTTAGACATAAACTACGGTCAATACGAAATAGATGTAAAATTTGCCGCTCAGAATAACCATGCGTTTGAACCAATTATAATGTAGCAATTATTCAGAGCAGGTGTGTATGTTAAATTAGATAGAGAATATGGCCAATTCAAAAATAAGTGTAAAACTTCTCCGCAGAGACTAGCTTTGTGATTTGAACCAACTATAGCATAACACTTATTCGCAGCAACCGAGTATTTTAAAATTAGTTATGAAGACTAAAAGCAAACTTATCAACAGAAACTGGCCATGTGATTGAACCAACACTTTATTCACAGCAACCGAGTATGTTAAATTAGATATAGACTGTGAACAATACAGAAATAAAATGCAAACTTCTCTGCAAATACTAACCACGTGTTTGAACCAACTATAGTGTAACACATTACTCACAGCAACCGTGCATGTTAAATTAGTTATAGACTATGAACATTATAAAAATAAATGTGAATTTCTCCATAGAAACTGCCCATGTGTTTGAATCAACATTTTAATCACAGCAACCGAGTACGATAAATTAGTTACAAAGATTAAATGCAAATAATTGACTATGAACAAAACAAAAATAAATGCATTTGAACCAACCAACCGTGTATGTTAAATTAGTTATAGACTATGAACAATACAAAAATAAATGCAAACTTCTCCACGAAAAGCCTTGTGTTTGAGCCAACTATACGGTAAGACTTATTCGCAGCAACCGAGTATGTTAAATGAGATATAGAGCTTGACCAATTCAAAATAAAATAATATAAAATTTAAAGGAAGTTTAACGAATCATCAGTGTTAAATGCTCCGCACAAACTAGACATGTGTTTGAACAAAGCTTAATGTAACAACTATTCATAGCATCACACGTATGTTAAATTAGATATGGAATATGGTCTATACGAAATAAATAATATAACATTTAATGGTAAAACAAATTATAAGTTTGAGATCCTCAGCAGAGATTAGATGCATCTTTGTACCAACTATAGTGAACCCTCGATAACTCAGACCTCGATGTCCCAGACTTCGGATAACTCGGACTGAATTTTTAAAAAATTTTTAATAATTTTTAATTAATTATTTCTTGGTTGAAATACATAAAAAATAGTTTCTGCTGGATTTAAATTCATCACATTATATTTTGGAACAGTATTAAACTTTATAACGTAGTCGTCCATCGCTACTTAGCCTTTAATAGTCCCACAGTAAATATCTGGCAGGGTTCCGTGTGGTAAAATGTTGCTAGCGAGGTGCGCGACGCGCGAGTTAAGATGCAACGCAGCAGGCTGACCTCTCACTTCTTTATCTTTCCTCCCTCTTCGCCCGGCGAGCAAGGCAAGCACGCGTGTCGTAAACAAACATTTCAGTGTGGTGCTTGTGAAATGACGGTAACTACGAGTTACAATGAAACATAAATGTAAAATTATTCTGTTCTGGTATGTACAATGAATTCAGGGTTGCAAAACAAATTGTTCCGGACATTAAAAAGAAAAATTAAACATCATTGCTTTGCGATGTAGAAAAATTGGTGAGAACAATGTTTTCAAGAGCCGATGTGGGTGATGAAAGAACAACACAACATCCATGCCCAAGCCGGACACGATGAGTTACGCTCGCTGCTTGATGATGCTCTGTTGATAACGTTAAGGCGTCTGGATACTTGTAACGTTTCAAGCGTGAATCGGATTTGTTTATAAACTACTTCACGGGAAATAATAGCATACATGTAACGAACCGTAAAATGTAAACGTCTTATGCCTATGCGGGATAATTTAAAACGATTTTCATTGGGTGACGCACATGAATGGATTAACAAGAAATTTGTAGTCTTAATATTTCCATGTTTACTATACACCAACAAAATATTTTTCTTTATTTTAGAAGAAATGGTCACGTTATGAACGATTAAATATATAAAAAATGAACATTTGTTATATTCTATACCAAAAAAATTTAGAAGATAATTTTTTTTTTAAAAAAACCTTAAAATGGCCGCACCCCATTTTTTGGGCCTAAAATTTGGTCAAAAATATGCGGTGATTACGCGAGTAAATATGGCAACTCTGTAGAACATGATTCAAATTTTATTGCTTTATAATATGACAATTTGTGTAAGAATAAAGCTGTAAATTATGTGTTCTATGATGCAATTTACATACATAAGATTTAATTTTAAAATTAGTAGTGTTAAAATGTGCTCACATAATGTGCAGTGACCCAGAAGGATTGTTAATTACAGTAGGCCTACCGTTTTTATTCATGTATACGAGGAAAATTATTTTTATACCTTTGTAACTTTGTAGGAGGGTAGAGTAACTATCAGGCTAGCAGTTGGCTGCTGCCCCTACGCTGTGACATACGGACGTAAGGTATTTTTCAAGATGCGTGTGGTCACGTGCGGCGTTTGTATTGCACGAGACTGTACCGGTTGACCTTGACTACTTCCGCTCGCAACCTCCCTAGCTTATCTCCAACAATCATTTCTTATCTCTCTCACACATGCAGGCACATTGGCTGTCGCCAGCCAGGCGAAATATTTTATGTGATAGAAGGGTGACTGGTGCCAGCTTCTAGCACAGATATAAAAAAAGGATCAGCCAGAAGTAGCAGCATAAAAAATTAAGATCTGACTGCCCACATTGTTTGACATTCTTTTATAGACCTCCACGTTAGCGTTAATTTTCCCACTGAATGGCGGCCCTCCCGTAACTTGATACGATAGTTACGTACAAAACAGTATTTATTGCTGTCTCTTTTGCTTGTAGAAATAAAAGCGTACTAATTTCTTCTAGTTTATTGTAATTAATGACTGATTACCCCACCTCCCCGGACACCCCTCGATACCACGGACAAATTGTAACTCGGACAGCTTCTTCCCCCTTTTAGTCCGAGTTATCGAGGGTTCACTGTATAATGTAACAATACTTTTTACAGCCTACAAGATATTTATTTAATATATAGAACATGCTCAGTTCAAAGTGTAAATAGAAAATGAACAATAAATGTGAAATTATCCACAGACTCTAGCCACATGTTTGTACCAACTGTGGAGTAACTGGCCTCACCAGCCATGTGTTTTCTTCTTTTTCTTTTCCATCTTAAGTGTTGTCTATGTGATCCCAGAGTTAGTCTAACACCGACCATAATGCCAGCCCAAGCCAAGAGCCCCCAACTCACTAAGGCAGCTACCACTTATATATAGTTTTTTTTGACCCTATAAAATCATGTGCAATTGTGAAGTAAAGCCCCACATTTCATAAGTTGCTCGGTCAGAGCAGTGAGCCTGCCCGGCTTGGAGAGTGCAAGAGCATCGTTTGTTCGCCGAAGTTCCATCATTTGATTTTGAATAAATTTAATTTGTTAATTAATTGTAATAATCTTTGCTAACATCAAGATCTGTGGATGAACTTTAGTCCTACAAGGCTACTGAATGCCATCCTGAAGAAGGAAGCCCTATTATAATGTAAAACTTTTGTAACTAATTAATTGTATTTACTGCGGTGGGCTACCTAGGGCTAGTGTTAGCTAGAACTCATTAATTTATAATTTTAATTACAGTGAACCCTCGATAACTCGGACCTCGATGTCCCGGACTTCGGAAAACTCGAACAGAATTTAAAAAAACAAAATTAATTTTAATTAAATTATTTTTTGGTCAAAAATCATAAGAAAATTGTGTCTGCCTCATTTAAAAACAGTATTAAGCTTATAAAGCAGTTGCTCATCACTACGTAGCCTTTAATAAGCGAGGCGCACAAGTGGAGATGCAACTTAGCAGACAGACCTCCTTTCTTTATCTTTCCTCCCTCTTCGCCCCGCGAGACAAACACGTACATGCGTCATAAATAAACATTGCAGTACGATGCTGGTGAATTGAACGGTAACTACACGTCACAATGGCACCTAAAGGGAAATTTATTTTGTTTTGGTATGTGCGATAAATTCAAGATTGCAAATAAATTCGTTCCGGACATTAATAAAAAAAATTTAAAGCCATTGGTTTGCATTGCAATGTAGGCAAGGTGGTGATAGGGTTTTGCGGCCCTTTAACGGCGTCTTACAAGCCGATGAGGGTGAATTGAGATGAAAGAACAACACAGCATCCATGCCCGAGCAAGGATTCGAACCCAGGGCCTCTCGCACCGTAGACTGGTGCCTAACCCACCACGCTAGAGGCCGGCGCTATATTGAAAAAAAAAAAAAAAAAAAAAGGGCTTAATAAATTATAAAAAAGAGGAGGGGGCAGAAAGATGTTTTTGCCCCGGGTCGCACATTCTAGAGGGCCTCGTTTTTTAAAAAAGTTAAATGGTTAAAATGAATGGGCTTTTATTGAGTTCCCGTTAATGTTGATGGTATCTGCGAAATTTATTTTAAGTGTAAAGAGTGTGTAAAGACGTCACTGAACTATGACGACGCAGCCAAGGTAAGATAGTATGAAGGGAGGCCTACAAGCGCACATTATCACTTCAACCACGGACGTGACTTCAACAAAACAAAAAAAGAGGGGAGGAAAGATAGACAGAGATTTACATTGCTCCTGGCCTCGTATTCTAGCAAAGAGGCCCTGGAAAAAAAATTTCTCGTAGGAAACTAGCAGCTGGCTGCAGACACTGTGACATGCTGATGTAGAGCAATTTTTTACGTAAACATCTCGTGAGTTGCGTGTGGTCACGTGCGGTGTTTTTATTGCTGTTGAGACTGTACCGGTTGACCTTGACTACTTCCGCTCGCGCTCTACCCCCCTAGCTTATCTCACACACATACACGCACGCACAGACGTCGTCAGCCAGACAAGAGAAGGGGGTGAGAACTTTTATGTGGTAGAAGGGTGCCTTGGTGCCAGCTTCTAGCACAGATAACAAAGATCAGCCAGAAGTAGAATAAAAAATAAATAAAAAAGAATCTGCCGGCCCAGGTTGTCTGACATTCTTTCTTTTATAGTTCTCACGTTACAGTGATAATTTCCCCACTACCCCATCCTGTAAATTGATACGTACAAAGCAGTATATATTGCAGCTTCTTTTGCTTGTAGAAATGATAGCGTACTGGTTTCCTCACGTTTCTTGTGATTAAATGACTGATTACCCCTTCTCCCAGGACGCCCCCCGATAACACGGACAAATCGTAACTTGACAGCTTCTCCCCCCTTTTGGACCGAGTTATCGAGGGTTCACTGTATTTCAAACATGTCAATTTTGTCGTAGAGACTCCTGACAAGTCTCATTTTGTTCAGCTTTAAATTTAAGGAACTTTATCTAAGTAACTTTTTGTTGTATATCTGAGCCAAAAGGCGTATTTAATATTCTCACTTTTCATGTCAGTTTGGGCTTGTGGATTGCAACAGGCATGCGACAGGCTGGCGCCTGTACGTCACGAGGTTTCCGGCGATGGCTGCAAATGTATTACTCCGCCAATGGCGCCTTTTATTGTATCTTCAATTTTTGACTAACCTGTAAAAATTAACGTAAAGTGAGAATTTATGTATCAAGTATTAAGCGCCAGGAGTTGTAGGATTTAAGTTGAGGGTTCTACGTAACCCGTGTCATTAGTTATAATTAAAAAGAGTTCCGGAGGGACGTGTGCGCTGGGTTGGAGGCTATGGCACCCTTGGTCCGCCGCGCATGCCCTAGACTTGCCCCCAGTCTTTCTTGACCTGCTGCACGATGAAGACGTGTCGGGACCGTGGTCGTAAGTTCGCCGACCCACCCACGTGGTTGAGTAGTACACGCGGTGGATAACTAGCTTCTGTGAGATGCTATAGTTAAATTTTCAGCCTGTTTTACCTTAATCGATGTTAGCCGCTAATTAATTGCGGTAGATTCAGTTTTAAATGACTTAATATTTTTTTTTGTGCGAATTCAGAAGGCGTTTGGGTGTGATGTGTGCGGGCCTGATGGAACTCTTTCGGTAACAAGTAACTCTAAAAATGGTCTAGCTGCAGCAACCCATTTATAGGAGTAGCCCACCGGTGGAGCATTTTTGTTTATTGATTCTGTAACGTCTGAATAATTTCTGCACTATAAAATGCCATCCTCCTAAAATTTAACTCATTTATTTAACTACGTGCTTGCACGCCTTCGAACCTACTAGTGAACCCTGAGAAGAGAGATCTCACTCTACCCCACGTGATGCCGTGGTGAGATGTATAGAGACTGTGTAACTTTTGAGGTAAAGTGGGGGCGAGTACCACCACACAACCATAGTGTAGCAATTATTTGCAGCCACCGAGACTGTTAAATTAGACATAGAGTAAGGTAAATACAAAATAAATAATATAAAAATTAATAGAAGTTTAACGAATCAGCAGTTTGAGAAGTTCCACTGAGACTAGCGAGGGCTGCCCTGAAGAGTCCGGTCAGGGAACTGGAACCTAGATGGGTGTGTCACCACATCTACGCCATTAGTGGGTGTGTCCAGTACGTCTACGCCATGAGTGGGTGTGTCCAGCACGTCTACACCATGAGTGAGTGTGTCCAGGATGTCTACGCCATGAGTGGGTGTGTCACCACATCTACGCCATGAGTGTGTGTGTCCAGCACATCTACGCCATGAGTGGGTGTGTCCAGCACGTCTACGCCATGAGTGGGTGTGT
>PNEQ01034918.1:15955-40625 GCA_003012365.1 Medauroidea extradentata | reverse complement strand
TGCCCAGTGAGTGAACCTGTTAAATAAAAGATGTCCGGGGTGGACCAAAAGAATGAAAGTGTTTTGAGAGGTTGGCCAGTGGAATTCAAGCTACCCGGAGGGCAATACAGTGGAATAAAAGATGCTCAGTGAGTGAACCTGTTAAATAAAAGATGTCCGGGGTGGACCAAAAGAATGAAAGTGTTTTGAGAGGTTGGCCAGTGGAATTCAAGCTACCCGGAGGGCAATCCAGTGGAATAAATATGCCCAGTGGGCGGACCAGCAGAAGACATCTTGAGTGGACCAGAGGAATGTACGACGCCCGGTGGACTAGTAGAATAAAAGCCATCCGAAGGACTAGCATAATAAGAAGCCGCGGCTGAAGAAGCAGGTAAAGAATAATTCTGGCTGGCGACTACGTGAGGGTCGAGACTCGTGAAGAGGCACTTCACACCCATAGAGTCAAGTCGTGTTACCGCAGCCGGACAAGGACGACTAGAGGTTTAACACGTCGAGCGTGCCGCGGAGGGGTGCGGGGAGGGCAATGTGAACCTACTTGGCATGATGGCGGCTTGTTTGTCCTGTGGTCGGGGTGAACGCACGCAACGACCAACCACTGGTCGCCCCCCGCAATGTCAACGCCGCGTCAGGCAGTTCGTACACCATACCACCCACCTCTCTCTCCATTCCTCCGGCCGGGCAGGCGCGGGGCAAATTACACTAACCCCTCCCTCACCCACCCAGCAACCAACAGCGGGATGCTGTGCTCCGTTCCGGGAAACCTCACCTGCGCCGCAGCCCTGTTTTTCCCCATCGCTGCCCCAAGTTTTTGCGTAAGTACGTGGGACGAGTGCACACGCCGGGCGAGGCGACTTGCAAGGACAAGCATGGAAAACCAGCTCAAGTCTTCCGTTCATGGACGTTCACACGCCGGTTGCTTGCAATCGACAGTACGCGATTGTTATCTATCATTCTCCGGCGACATTTGCAGACAGATACTTCAGACATACCGTACCTTAAAATAATTACGGACCAACTGTACAATGTTTGCGTAAAAATTAAATTACTTAGCAATATTTTAAAATCGTAAACTTCATACTTTCCCTATGAACGAACCGAATACCACAATAATGTTGTTTTAAAAAAATACTTTTATACTTTTTATCAACTCGCTTTCTTGTCCGTTTTCTCTCTTCAATTAACACAGAGCTGTTCTGTAACGATGAAATGTTGGGAAACGATGAAATGTTCGGTAACGATGAAATGTTCGGTAACGATGAAATGTTCGGTAACGATGAAATGTTCGGTAACGATGAAATGTTCGGTAACGATGAAATGTTCGGTAACGATGAAATGTTCGGTAACGATGAAATGTTCGGTAACGATGAAATGTTCGGTAACGATGAAATGTTCGGCAACAATGAAATGTTCGGCAACGATGAAATGTTCGGCAACGATGAAATGTTCGGCAACGATGAAATGTTCGGCAACAATGAAATATTCGGCAACAATGAAATGTTCGGCAACAATGAAATGTTCGGCAACAATGAAATGTTCGGCAACAATGAAATGTTCGGCAACAATGAAATGTTCGGCAACAATGAAATGTTCGGTAACAATGAAATGTTCGGTAACAATGAAATGTTCGGTAACAATGAAATGTTCGGTAACAATGAAATGTTCGGTAACAATGAAATGTTCGGTAACAATGAAATGTTCGGTAACAATGAAATGTTCGGTAACAATGAAATGTTCGGTAACAATTAAATGTTCGGTAACAATTAAATGTTCTGTAACAAAGAAATGTTCGGTAACAAAGAAATGTTCGGTAACAAAGAAATGTTCGGTAACAAAGAAATGTTTGGTAACAATGTCCGCTACCAATGATATTTTGCCATCCATTTCGAACTAACTTCCCTATGAGCTAGAAACCTGAAACTTTTACCAGAGCTCAGAACTGGATGGCAATGCAGTTTAAGAGATAATAATTTGAAGAACAATAAATTACATAAAAATTGATAATTTTTTACATAACGCGTTAAACTAACCTACTGCTGAGGCAGAGACAAACTGAGAACATAGTTCAGAAAAGCATGACAATACAATGAGTAAAATCGTGAAAAAATAGTTATTTAAATTTATTTTTAGAAAATAATTTCGATATACTACATTTTCAAACACATTATCACACAATTTCACAAACACAAGGTTAAAAGGCAAAAAATAACATAAAATACGAAAATAACATACCACGTTATTAAAACTGGCAAAAATGTACAAAATATTCTCCCAAGAAATACTTTCAAGACTAAAACAAAAAATTGGGGCGCATGCAATAGGTGGTAATCGATACATGCGTAGTTCATCTAAGTCAGTAACATTTTTATTGCGCTGCAAATGATAGGAACTGTTGTGTTAGTTTTAACATCTACACTCAACACTCAACTAATGTATGTGCCTCTTGCCCCCCCCCCCTTTTTTTTTTTCAAGCTTACGTGTACTTTCATAGGAGAAATTAGTTTTACTTTTCAGCCAGTTTAAAAAACACGGTAAGCCTACATTATTATTATTATTATTTGTATATATTATTTTTCAAAACGATGCGAACAGTAATAAAGGTATCCAATAGTGGCTACCTATAGGATACTGCGCCCGACTCTACAACATACGGAACTAACGAAAAATTATAACCGACGCTATAAAAATTGTCAGTAGAATGCAATTTATGTCGAAGAATGTATACCTATAGTAGCTCGGTAAAATAATTATTCTGAATTAACATATTCCAAGATCTATTAATCCAGTCATTTTTTGTCAAAGTCTGTGTCGTGTACGCTTCGGAAACGACATTTTGCGAGCAAACATTTGAAATGATAAGTTATAACATTTCCGTGGTTGTATGTAAGAAAATATAAGTAATGCTGGCAAAAGTTCAATTTATAATTTTCTGGTCCCCCGTCTGTGCTTCAAAAGTAAGAAAGTCTCCGAATATGTAACAACGTAAGAAGGTATAAAAGCGTATAATTTACGGATTGTCGGACCTTGATTTTCAGTAATAAGCAAGCCATTTTTTTTTTTTACGAAAATTGTTAAAATTCACTGCTTTGGCGCGCCATGTCTCTTAACAATCTGAGCAAATGTTTGATGATAACGTTGCGAAGTCTTATCGTCTAGGATTGCTGTTTCGTAGTTTCTCCATGTTTACTTCCAAAAACGTGTCGATTTCAACTGGTTTTTCAGCGTCTAGTTATCTGCCACGCACTCTTTTTAATTATTGTGAGTGCTAAGAATTCAATCAACATTGTCTTGAGAGAAGGCTGGTATTCATAAATTGTTCCCGCAACGGAAGCCAGACCATGGAATTCCACACGAATAAAGTTGGACAATCTGATCTACAGCGAAGTCTGTCTCGCTTATATTCTACGGTCTCAAGGACGATGGTCGAGAAAATATTTCCTGTTGTCGACAGGGAAAGGTCGCCGTCTGACTCTGAGCTGCGCGCTTCCACCTCCCACGCGACACTCAGCATCACGACATGTTGCCGGTCGTGATTATCATAACCAGTGTTGCCAACATGCGGAAATGGACGTGGCGTGCCAACGCCTCGAGGCTCTCGTGCCGAGGATGACATGTTATCGTCTCAGTGAATGGTGCGTTGAGAAAATCGTTTGTAATGACTTCACGGCAGTCGTCAACACATTTGAAAACCAGTTTGGAACAAAGCACTGTCCTCGTATACTCTTACACTGATACGAAAATGACCTATCAAGTGAGAACTTTTTCGCGTCCTCTCTAGGGGTGCTTGCTGTCAGATGTTATAAATGCATACCACAATTTGCAGACGTATGTTTATGTTTGATAAATATATTAACAACATGTTCATATTTTATGAGGACTTCTAACAAAACGATTCAGTTCCAAAATAGGTAGATATATAATAAAATTCGGTTGTATGGTATTTCTAACGAATGTAGTTGTGCAGTACATTTTAATTGGTAATTTTTTTTTCCGGTCGCACGGTACTTCTCTTCTTCAACGTCCGATTACAAGTTGCATGTTTTGGTCATGTCGCTTCTATCATCGTTCTAAGGTGAACATTTCGGTCGTGTGCAAGGGCGGATTCAAAGGAATTCGAAGGACCGGGAAGGGGGGGGGATGGAGCGTCCCTAAACTACAAGAAAAATATAAACAAAACTTAAAGGAGATCTTAAAAATGAACTCGGCCTTTTCAGAACGGCATTGGTTTATTTGTAGTAATCCCCCCCCCCCCCCACATTAAAAACCCATCGCTGGATCCGTGCATGGTCGTGTGACAATTTCTGCAATAAGGGATAACACTCGGGGTTGGGAATGTTAAGGAAATATCTTGATTAAAAACCTGAGAAGCAGAAATATTGTTTAAATCGAGAAATCTAGACTAAACGTATTTCCTAACCTTCATTGCTGCCTATAAACATGCACGAATAAAATTGTGTAACGATATTTTTTTATCGATTTGTAAAATAAGCCGTGCAAATAACCAGTGATCTAGAAAGCTGAATATTCCTAGATTAGGAAGTCGGTATCCCCCAATTCGACAGCACTGTATATAGGCCTACAGTCTGCAAAGTTTGCAGTAAAAATGTCAGGAACGTCTGTAAGCTCAATGTTATTCGGACAGTGTTACGCAAAAAAGAGTCAACTCTCAAATCTACTAACAAATAACATTGAAGTACGGTGATTGCCCTCAAGGTGATTTTGTGTTATAGCTGACTTAAAAATACGTGGCATATTTTTATTAATATAAGGCTATCACACTTAGTAGTTTGGCAGATTCCTCAACACGTGAATATTTTATGTAAAACCTGTACTTAGTTCCCAGAAATATACAATCCATGTTAAGCAACCTCTTTTAGAGGTATCAAACCGGGCGAGATACAAAACAAATATAAATTACTCAATACAAAGCTTACTTCACTCCCACTAGAAATGGCGATTCTTTTAGGAAATATCACGGGAAGTACAAAGAATTGCTAAGTTAAAAATAAATACAATGTCAGAGCTGTCAATAGCGGCACGAGAAAGCGCGGAGTCTATAGATAATTATGTAGGGGGCCTAATAGAGAAAAAATCTAAATATTCAATTATTATTTTATTCCGCAATTTTTTTAAAATTGACCTTCCATTTCCTTGGTTGCTTCCGAACCCTATGTAGATGCTCTCCCTTAAACGCTTGTATTTATAGAAATACTGTAATTTGTCCGTATCTCAATATTATGTTCCGAAGTGGTAATATGACGTTACATTTGAGACAACTTACTCTCAGATTTGTAAATTACTTATTTATTCTATGGCAGAGATAAGCATAATTTGTGTTTTACGGCCAGGTAGATCCAAAGACGTTATTAAAGTACTGGACTATTACGCTGCTCGTTTGTTACATGACCAAATCGAACGCTGACCACGGTCGTAGAAGAACAGGTCTGGACACTCGCCTGGAAACTTAACCCCTTTGTTGTTTGGCTACAGTTCACCAAGTTACCGATACTACTATACATTTTTGGCGCTGTAATCCGGGCGGTCGAGCTGAAACTCCGCCCACTTCCTTCCCACTAAGATAAACAATTTATCAAAACGTATTTTTTTATCAATTTATGAAATACTTCCTTCGCTCACAATTTTAAATCATGGCTCCAGATATCTTTATTTACTTTATAAGGTTAACAATGGAAAAAAGTGGGCGGAGTTTGGGTCCGACCGCCCGGATTACAGCGCCAAAAAGTACAACATTCTCGGTAACTTGAACTACAGCCAAACAACAAGGGGGTCAAGCACAATACATTGGTAGATAGGCGAGTGTCCAGACATTTTCTTCTACGACCGTGACGCTAACATATTGCGGGCGAAGATAATGAATTGTGTACTTTAGCGAGGACGGGGTAATATTTACTTTGGTATAGGACATTGCATGTTATTGGCTGCAATATGGCGCCGTTCAATTTGGTAAAACACAGAGATGGACCACCAGCATTGGTCTTGCACCCTTTGGGTAGATAACGCTCAGTTTCAAACGCGTTGCAGCGAGTTACGGCTATTATTCTTTTTACGAAACTATTTAACGCAAATTATAATTGTATATCTACGAAATGAACATACACTTCAAACTATGTCCCAATAGTTTTAAAAATTCGGCACGTTTACTGGCAGCATCATTCTCAGATTCCTCAAAATGTCGAAAAATGTGTTTTTCAAACTACCTTATATGTAAAAAATTACAAACGGATTCGAAAAACACAACTACAGAAACAAGCTTTAGACTATGAACTATGCAGCTCACAAAAAATATATTGTGGTCACCGGTCAAAGTCCCTTATGGAAAAGAATAATAGTATAGGACTGCACGCCAGCTGAGTAGCTTGCGCGGAGAGGCGATAATGCACTATATACGTCGCACACACGCGGCCTATCTAGGGTAGGATCACGGTCATCGGGAAAAGTGGGGTGGGGGTCAAAGACGCATTTGCCCCAGACCTCACATTCTATGGCGCCTCACTGTTTGTATTAAACATATAAATACTTATTAAAAATTAATATGCTTTTTTCAAGTTCCCATTATACCATGACAGCTGCTAGGAAATAGATTTTATAAGTGCAAAGTGCGTGAGGACACAACGTCATTGATACCAAGGAGCAATGACAATGGTCTCAGCCTACAAGCCAGGAAAGTATGAAGGCATCATTACCACTACCTCACATTCTGATAAAGTGGCCCTGCGACCAAAGAGGATGTACAGATACTTAGCCCCGATACGAAACCATGCCCGCAGTAAGGTGCCCTCTGCTCTGCACCGCGCACAGCTTCACAGCTGGCCGGGCAGTTTCTGCAACAACAGTTACATAACTGCCAGCCCCTTCACTAAGAGAGAGGGCGGCTTTCACCTCGCACTTTGCCATCTGCCTCCTCCTGGGGATCACGACCCAACAACCGTGCACGCCACACCACTAGTACACGAGCTGCACAGAGTAGCGAAAAAAAAAAAAAATTGAAACAGGCACGGATATACAACTTGTTGCAAAACAGCATATCGATATTTCGGGTGAACAATTCTCACATCTCGAGGAACAGACGTCTCACGTGAACATGGGTCTGAAAATGCATTTATTCAAATTTTACTACAAAAATTTTTTCCTCGACAAAGCATAGGATACATTCTTGGTAAACTGATTGACATAAATAATAATGTCATCTATCATTAATTAATCATGCAGAATCATTGCAAGGGAATTCTTGAACGTTAACATATAATTCCCTTGCAATGAATCTGCACGAGAAATTAATGATATATTCCATTATTATTTATGTCAAGCAGTTCACTAAGAATATATTCTATGTTTTGTCGAAGAAAAAATTTTGATAATACAATTTGAATGAAGGTTATAGTTCAAAAACTGAAAATACAATTAATTTTTTCGAGATTTAGTCTCTTAGGACGTGAAAAGATCGTGAATGTGTTTTAGATAAGTCTTCGATATATATATATCGAACCCATCGAGATATTCAGTTTATTTTTGCTTCAGGATGATGATTACGTAAATGACCGTAAAAATGTTTTAAGATTTTTCAAAATTCGAACTCTCAGTACAGTATAGGAGTGATATGTTATTTTTAATGAAAGATCGATTTTGCTTCGACTGAAAGGGCTATCGTGGTGATTATCACTTCATTTGGATATTTGTACAAATATTCAACCACACACATACATGCCCAGTTGCAGCAGGTTAAGAACAGCAAGCTGCTCTATCTACAAGAATGCCAACCTGATTCGTGAGGTTAGTGTGTTTACGGCCCTTTTACAAGGTTCGACAACATAACTTCCCTTTTTTAAATGCGCGCCACTCAGGCTGTAGATGTGGTTGGGCGGGAATGGTCTCATTCGAGAGGCGTGGTTGTAAAGTTTTGTTCCCCGCCGCGGTCAGTCGCATCACGCGTTGGAACAGTGAGGAGCGTATGTGAACATGTTGGAGGAGATTATTTTCCACGGCTTGATGAATTGAACTTACGGGACATTTGGTTCCAACAAGACGGGGTAACGGCCCACACTTCGAGGGGATCGATGACTTTTTTGAGAGAACTCTTACCGGAGCGCCTCGCCTCGCCACACCTCAGTAAGGGGCGATTTGGAGTGGTCAGCCCGTTCATCTGATTTGGCCCCTTGCAATTTTTTTTTTCGTAGTGTTATTTGAAATCCCGCGTTTATGTCAACCGTCCATGGACCCTAAACATCCTGAAGGCCAACATTGGTTGGAAACTGCCAACATACCCGCTGCTATTCGGTAAGTGGCATGAGAAACGCCAGAAATCGGCTTACTCAGTGTATGGACAGTGAGGGACAACACCTGCCGGATTTGATTTTCAAAACTATGTAAAACCCAACTTTAGATATGTACTTACAATCACAAGACATAAAATCAGCATTATTCTTGACTCGCGCACCAGTATCGCCCGTATGACTGACCTTAAATTACTTCCCAGCAGATAAAAAAAAAAGTCAGCGGAGGACTTGCGGTAAGGAACGCGCCCGTATCGACTCACGTATAGCATAACCAATCTCGTATCCGCCACGCCCGACCCGCGGGCAACATCACGGATGACCGAGCATGCAGGCGGTGCGGCCAGAAGAACAGACTGGGAGGCTGTGGTAAACCACGCCACACCAACAACTGGAACTCACTTGGTCGCTATTTAGTGTGCTTATACTAACATTTCACTCCGGATTCAACTTTGAGTGGACTGAAGAATCCGGATTGTAATATAACTATAAACACACGTGGACTGGACTGAAGTAGGAGTTGAGTGACTCCGTCCAGCCCAGTCGGCGAGTTTGACTGGGGTGTTGAATCTGGAGAGTGAAAGATATTGATCAGCGCTTAAGAGTGCGTGGTTAATAAATGAACGCTGAAAACATCAATTGATTCCTACGCTTTTCTCGAAGCCAATATGGACAAAATACTCAATGACAAATGCTAGATAATAGTATTTGCCTACTTTATGAGTAAATATTTATCCATAATTACTACTTCGTTACGTGTGATCTCTTGCGCCGCAGTTAAATACACGAAGTTCTGGCGTCAGAGATTGTGCCTCAGAAGTTCGAAACACTGGAAACAATTTTGTTTAAAACGTTGACTAAAACTAATGTCTAGGATTGCTATTGTTTAACTTTCGCAAATTGGCTTCAAGAAACCTACAGTTATAGATTAATGCTTTTAGCGTTGAATTATGTACCACGCCCTCTTAATAGCGAGGTAAAGGGTGCAATGAGGTGAGTATAGATCAGCGCCGTAATGAAAGGGCGGGGGAAACGGGAGATCCCCGAGAAAATCCGCCGACCAACGGCAGCGTCCGGCACGATTCCCACATCCGAAAATCCGGGGACCGACCCCGCCGAGAATCTAACCCGGATCGCCTCGGTTGAGCACTGACTGAAGTCTAAACAGACTATGCACCAACTGTTATGTACAAAATATTTTCTGCTTAGAAACAGTCTTACAAAAAATATTACTGTTGTCGTAAAAGACTAAAATATTTTTGCAAGACTGTTTAAATCCGAAAAACTGAAAGCATGTTTTAGAGATAGATAAAAACTGGCGCATAGTCTACTTATGATAACACCATTCAAATGAGCTTCGTTCCAATTTACCGGTGTCCTTCCTCTTAAGACTACGCCCGGTAGTTTTATAGTGATTTTGAAAATATTCTTTTCAAAATAAAACTATTTTCGTATAGAAGAATCCTTTTTTTTTGTCACAAATATATCATAATTTGTACCTAATTTTTGAAAACATTAAACCTAGTGGTATTTCCATATTTTTGCACCCAAAGTATCACAAATTTTGCTACGCAAAAAAAAATCAAGGCAGAAAAATTGTGTTTTGCAAAACGCCTATACACAGGATTATGCATCTTGAGACTGCAATAAGTTTTCAATTATTCCAAAGCATTCAGTTTAAAAATGTTCGAGTTTTTTGGACCAACGTGAATAACTTAGAAACCAAGAGTTGATGCCCCTTGTTAGTCACTAATGTACAGAGTACTGCACTCGACCTCTGACTGAACTAGCCTACAGCTTGTCAGATGGGCGCTCATGGAAACACAACGGACCTAGCGTCACTGTTTATGCTGTTTTGAGGGAAGTGTTTCTTAAGTTTTGCTTGTTAAATTTGTGTACGTTATGGATAAACTAAGGGCGTTTACGAAAGCTGACGAGCTGGAGTATGGCAGGTTTTCTCAGTCACGTGACCTAGTTTGGTCGTTCATCGAGATTCTGTTAAAGGCCTGCAATTCTGTTCAGAATTTTAAGACTGCAGGAACAAAACAAATGCATAAATATTTTACACCCGTTAAATATTTTGCTAAATTCTAGCATATTTCAAACCACCCAACCGTGGCACGCTAACAAGTATCTCCCACTATGTGAATAACAATGGGATAACTCGCCCCAAGTACGGAAAATAGCTCTGGGGCATAGCAACTTCTCTCAATTCGAAACGGAACTGTTCTGGATTATACGAAATACATTTTAAAGATACGGAAGATTTTCTTCTTTTACTTTTCTTTAATCGCGCCATTTCCTGGAACCTCTTTCTGTTTTGCATGAACGATTCATCAGATGCGCTTCAGTTAAGCTTACGATCGCGTTGCTCGAACCAGGTCCTTGCCTCCAATAGTCGTCGATTAACCGAAGCGAGAGCTTCGGTCTCAGAATACGTCATTGGAGGCTGCAAACGATCTTTCATTTCCCTGACAAATGAAACGTGTCCATCCGACTCAATTCCATTCTATATTTTCACAAATCATACGCTTAATCTAAACGAGTACCTACATTTTAAACACCTCAAGCTCAACTACATGTATTTTGTATTAAGAGGGGGTCTGCATACATTAAGGATGTTCAAGTACGATAAAATCATAAGTTTATATTTTTATGAAATATTGTTAGTTTTGTACATGATACTTGTGAGTACATTTTACTTTTACGAAATAATTTTAGCTCTCATAGTTTCCTCATAACGAGGTGTCAAAGTCAAAATTTGCTTGTTACACTGCCATGCAAATAGCGAAAACCAACTGACCTACTTAAACAAAATAATTCCCTGTGAACTTACATAACATCAGTTACGCAATAAAACATTTAAAAACCCACAACGTAATATGTTGAATTTTTAAAAAAAAATCTCTGAAGTACAGACAAAAAAAGTTGCAAATTCAGCAATTTAATACAAAGCCAGTTCGCGGGATTTTTTCGAATGTTTTATTACGTAGCACATAGTATGTTATTTCACGTAGGTAAGTTAATTGGATTTCACTATTTGCATGGCAGTAGAACATGCAAATGTTTACTGACGCACCGTTATAACTACGCAAGCTAATTATTTTCGTAAGAGGAAACTGCATTCACAAGTATCGTCTGCAAAACTAACACTACTTCATATAAATATAAAATTATGACCTCATCGCACTTTAACACCCTTAAGGCTGGAAACTTCAAATCACAACTACAATTTTTGTTATGCGTCTTTACATAAAAGTTTGCCGGATAGCTTCAGTCGAGAGTCTCAAGAAGGAAGATACAATTAAAAAGCCAGATTCTCGAGAAAATCACATGAAGTTTAATTAATTTAACTTGTTCAAAATCAACTTGTTACAAAAATTTACATTGCTGTATCCCTCGGGATCAAAATGTCTGATGCAAGGTTCACTTTAGGCCTGGTTGGAGTTTCGCGCTGAAAAGACTACAACGGCAGACGTGAAGTGCATGAATTACACAAAAGAATACTTATGACGGTCCTTAGTTTCAACTATAACACCATAGAAACCCTGCAGCTACTTGGCCGCTTCCTTGACCACTTATAAAGTCTTAAGAAAAGCTAGCAAACTGCCTTAAACTCGGCGAGGGCGGCCACGCTTGCCTCCACCCCACACCAGCAACTCTCTCGGCCCCGGGCCTCGCACACGCCTGTCTCGCCTCGCGATTTCAAATAAAATTCTCTCGGCCCTCGGCCTAACACACGTCGGTCTCGCCTCGCGATTCCGACCCGACTACCCTCCATCCAGCTCCGCTGCTTGCCTTGATTCAGCCACCCTTACATATTCATGCGCCGACTCAACTCTTTGTCAAAGTGGTAACTATACAGTTAAATACCTTTGTTGCAATTCATTATTAAACTACTTTGTCCTGAGCTTAAACTAGATTTATTAATACAATCGACATGTTAATTAGGGTTTTCTTTTGCTTAATGACTGATAGGAAGTTACTGTGGATGCAGAAAATAGTTCTGCTCGCCCTGGCACTAGCTTTGCCGACGTCACAAACACCCTAAACATTCCATCACTGGCTTGTAGCCAATCACCAACAACATGGCCTTATAGGGCATGGATTCCAAGAAAGCTGCGCCCATCATCGGCGCCGCTGTGTCTGACTGCTAAAGACCACCACTTCCCTTAAAGTTCTACCAATTTATATAACGCCTACTAGTACTTAATTGACAAAGTATACAACAAAAATTCACTTAGCTAGAATTTAGGAAATTCAATGCTGAGCATTTTGATACCAAACTTGATATGGGAAACTTGATTGTAGAGTTACAGTACATTACCTGATACTTTAAAAGAAAACAGCACATCAGCCAACTTCAAGTTCACTATAAAACTTTACCACATAAAAATCGCCCAAAATACACTAAAATAAAATGTTGGGAAACCTTGGGCAAATCCACCACTAGGTGTTTACACTGAAAATTATGGTAGGCACTGGAAAGTTCACTATACAACAAAATGTTATAATTGTTATTACAATAAGTTACAGGAAAATGCTCGATCAACAGATACATGTGCCGTTGCAATAAAAATATATGAATCTACATTTGTTACCAGAGTTAGGCTAAAACTCAAACATCCTAAACACCCTGAAGAAACTGAAATAGCCTCGGTACAGAAATAGTTAAAGAAGATAAACTGTTCAGAATTTAAAGGAGTATATTTTGACATCTCACACTTCACAATCACATTAAATTGAGTTCCTTGAATTGTAATACAAGTCCCATAAGGTTGGAAATGGCTTAATAATGCAATATGTTATAAAAGTTTACCTACATAGAATGTTTGAATCAATATTCTGAGCAACATTTTACTTAATGAACACAAGAAATATAACAATAGTTGTGTTGAACATATTCAAAGCGCCACAAAGGATTCCTCACCTGACTAAAAGCAGCAAGACATGCATACACAGATCAAAAATGTTAAATAGGGACCAGGTCCGCAAACCCCTCACACTATAGAATTAAATAAAGGCCCATATAGGTAACAGTTATTGCCAACTTTGAGCAAATATGTTGCAAGTGTAATGTAATATATTGTGTTGAAATAAAATGTACGAAAATTGGGCACCATGAATACTAGAACGACTGCGAAATGGTGTCACGATGGCCGAGTGGTCAGAACACTGTACGATTCCCGGCGGGGTCGCCATTGGCGTACGGTTTTCTCGGTGATATCCAGTTTCCCCGCCCTTTCATTCCGGCGCCGCTCCATACTCACCTTAAGCCATGTTAAGCATTGGCCAAAAATCTCTCACGCGACTGCATATAGATGCTGCCCCTTTTCCACTACCCCTTCCAAGCAACACGAGGGGCTGCTTACTCCATCTCTGATGCCAGCTGTACCAGGCGTCCTTGTAGAGCACGCGCGAGGGCAACCACATTTAGGTCAACTTATGTCATCGGTGAACTGTGTATTATTTTATACCCGATCACGATACCGCTCAGATCATTCTCAGTCAGCGGCGGGCGAGCAGCCAGTGGTTGTTTTGGCGCTTAGTCTGCGTGCGAGACATGTTGTATCGGAGGCGGAAACTACATGGCAAGAAGCTATATAATAATATAAATAAAATAAATAATAAATATGCCAATAAAATGTAGTTAAGTGAATTTTCATGTAAATTCTAAAAAAAAAAAAAAAAAAAAAAATATATGGAAAAACAATTATATTTCTCGTGCGTACACGGCGAAGAAAATAACCCATGCATTGACATCTGTGTTATAAAATTTTAACTCACAAATGTTTGCTGCGTCCATGGTCAGTAGTTTATAGGATTACGTTACAGGTAATTTATCATGGAACTACAGGAAATGATCACAAACAAAGCAAATGTTTTGTATAGTAATGTAAAAATTGAGTTGAACTAATAAAGACGTAGTTTTATTTAGTTCATATCACGAATAATTCGAGAAAATTAAACACGTAGGCAGCCAATAAAATTTGTATATGAATATGAGAAACGTCAATGTTCTCGTACAGCATAGAAATATATTAAATATATTGATTTAGACCTACTTACTGAAATATTTTTTTGTACACTCGCAAACTCAAATAATCTGACTAAAAAGTCAAAGCTGATTTTGAACTTACCACGCCAATGGCAACTTCGAACAGTTTTTAAGCTATTAGGCCTAATATTATTCTCTATAAGTATGAGACACTTTCAATATAAAATGTACACGGAAATGTTCTTACGGCGACGGTGGTTTCTAACGAGACGCGGCTGCCGTTCCGGGAAGTCGTGCGTCAGCTTCGTGCGCAACGGTAAAAAAAACATAATAAAATAAAAAAACTGCCGCAGGCTGTTCACGGAGTTTAACGACGGGCTGCGAAACGGCAGTTGATCGCCGCCCAACTGCGCGCGCTTTTCCCGCAAATGTCTGACGCCAGTTTTCGTTGTACGTACGTTGTTTCTGAACTACTGAAGTCACGACAGCGTATTATCCTTATAGGCGCTTAAGTTAACTGCTGGGGTTATGTCGGTTTACTCCGTCACACGACAAGATTTGTTAGATCACAACGTTATGTCTAACAACTTGCAAGCAAGCTAGGGTTCCGTGAGTTACTGGACGCTTGAAAACACTAATGCTGTTTGAAGTCCTAAAGCGGATATTTTTCCTTGCCCACCCTAAACTCGTGACATAAATAACTGCCTTACATCTCATGTCTTCCAAGCTGAGACAATAATTTGAAAATACGCAAAACAATTAAATAACTAATAACTCGCCGACAGTCAAATGCGACTATACATGCTTATGAAAAGTAGTTTATTTCTCAAAGAGACAATTGGGTAAGTAACAAGCGAATAGTGAGTGAGTGAGATATTTTGATCAGCGCCCAAACATCGAGGTCTAACGCTGGTGAAGGGTGACATGAGGTCAGTATGGAGCAGCACTGGAATAAAAAGCCGGGGAAACAAGCGAATAGTAGAAATGCCTTGTTTCATAAATTAATAGTTTACGTAAAATAACAGTAGGTAGTGCTCATACACTTTTTGCAATAAAGATTTCTGACAAACAATTTTCTACAGGATGTAAAATTAGGTGTTTTCGAGTTGTGTGTGGTATAAACTCGGCTACTCTTGGCGTTTTGTTCGGGCATTTCCGCTTTACCAGACATGTCTCCTTCCCCGAGTCGTCAACCACAAATTAGCTTCTCCAAGAGCACATATTACGACGGTCGACGTGGGTAGTACAATAGAGGGAGTGCTAAGAGCGGCGCTAACACGTGGGATGGATTTATGAGTTCGCGACCACCTCGGGGAAGATGTTAATGCCTGCAAGAGTAGGGACGTTCAAAGGGAATGACTGCATCCACATTTGATAAATGAAGTAAGACAATTCTAGGATTATTTTCGAACGACGCAAGCTACATTAAGAATATTTTTTTTATCTATGGAGTTTTCTTTATTATTCAAATAAAAAATTTAATAAACCAAGTTTTTAAAAGAAACTAAAAGTATAACAAACTTCTCCAAAGGCAATAGTTGTAATTCCAATCGAGTCTGCTTACGCCCAGGAAAGTAAACTGTGTGTGTACAGGATGAGTTTGAATTCGACCGACGAACTTCGTGGGGCGAGTCCTTATGCAAAACAAGGTAGGGTTTACATGTAAGAGTTTGGCCTGAAAAGCACATTAAGGGTGTCACGAACACATGAAAATGGATGTGCAGAATCGATTTTAATGAACCCGTCGAAAACCGCTTGAGGTATCGCAAAAAGCATTAAGGATACGTGTTGGAGGATAAAAAGACTGTTTTCTGACGACATGATATTGGTACGAATCAACCCCTTTTGTGGGAAAATGAGGTATGGGAGATTGCGATCGTATGGCATTTCGTACCCGAAACGTTGTCTCGTCGTTTGATGCCTGTTCATGAAAGAACATGTGTTAAGGGCGCGATTCACCTCAATTTTCAACGTCTTTATTTATTTTTATATTTGTACCAGATATTTTTTTCTTATTTTATACATAAATTGTGATTAAATCTTCCTCTTAGGACATTTTTATATCTCTCATATTTTTTGCGTAATGAGTCTTAAACGTCAAAGTTTGGACTTAACGGTTTTAAGTACGCCACTAAAACTGACATACCAAAATGAAAAAATCCACACGATATAACAATGTTGTAGGCTATGATTTGACACATAAATAAATAAATAAATATATATATTGTATTTATAAAAAAAATTAAATTTTTTAAATTTTCATTTCAAAATGCAGTATTTTTTATTAAATACAAAAGTATTTTATTTTTGTTTTTATATATGTCAAATCATAGCCTACAACGTTGTTATATAGTGTGAATTTTGACGGTTTGGTATGTCAGTTGGTTTTAGTGGCGTACTTAAAACCGTAAAGTGCAAATTTTGACGTTTACGACTCATTACGCAAAAACTATGAGAGATACAGAAGTTTTCTAAGAGGAAGATTTAATCACAATTTATGTATAAAGTAAGAAAAATAATCTGGTACAAATATAAAAATAAATAAAGACGTTGAAAATTGAGGTGAACTGCGCCCTTAACACAAAACACCCTACCGCCAACAGTTTCCCCAAAAAGAATGACCGTCGTATCTGCGGGTAGATTGGAGTGGCGTCCCCCAACGCCTGTTTGGTTATGCAACTAATCAGGCACTGCTACTACAGGGGTGGCGGTGCTCAGGCGGTGGAATTAGGTACGACTCTACTAACACATCACCTATGATACCAGCCCACACATTGACGCCGAACCACTGCTGGTGACTGCGGGTAAATGTGGCTAGATTTTGATCTTGTGAATTTTTTTTTCTCTTGTAGTTTTTGCGTTAATGGCTCGTGAATGTCAAAATTTACGTATTACCGTCTTATGTACGACAGTAAAACCAACTGACATACCAAGCTGGAAACATTAACAGTGAATAACAATGTTGTAAGCTACAAGGTCTCCAATATAAAAAAAAACCTGTTTAAAAAAATTTGCATTTAAAAAAAAAAAGTTGAATATTTTAAATTTTTATTTCAAATTTTAGCAATTTCTAATACTTACAACTTATTAAGTTATATATGATACCTTTTATCCTATAACTGGGTTATTTCCTTTGAATGTTTTTCAGTTTGGTATGTCAGATTTAGTGTGATACATAAAACCACAAAATGCAACTTTTGGCATTTACGAGTCATTACGTTAAAAAACTTTGACAGATAAAATAATTGTCATACGGGCAAAATTTAGACACGATTTATATTTGTTACGAAAAATACCTGGTACAAATAGAAAAAAAAAAAAAAAAAATACGACGACACAAATAGATGTAGACCGTGCCCTTAAGGAACAATCCGAGCATATGCCTGGAGCGATTTCGGGAAACCATGGAAAACAGAAATCATGATGGCCGGAGCCAAGGATTGAACCCAAGTCTTCCCGTATGCGAGTCCAAGGTGTTATATTTGCGCCACACTGCTCGGTCATAAACATACAAGATTGATAGAAAATGTTAATGTTAAACAAGTTAATCCTGTAACTTATTTTAATACAGTTTTCCTAAATGGAGGCAAATGTTTTAATAAACCGTCCAAAGGGATTAAAGAAATGAGTTGGATGAAATTCAAAGAGTTCGTTTTAAAATTTTTAATGAGTAATGTTGTTAGTCTCTGGATGTCTAATACAGTTTCCAGTATCAAAAATACAATCTAAAATAATTTCAAAAGTATTAAATAAATTTCAGAACTTTAACTTGTTATTTAGTTGTCATTTATTTGTACATAACTCTTTCGTTTAGTGTTGTTTCTATCGGGGCAAATTGTTAGTGTGGCATGCCCTGTATTACATATTGTATGATCAGATAAAATACATAAATACAAAATATATAAGTACTACATACCCTGAGTTCGGAAAACTATAGATGACACAAAAAAAAAAGACTGGCCAGGTCGGTAACTGAACCCATGTTCTCCGGAACGCAAGTGCAGAGTTACCCGTGCGCCACGTAGCTCGGAGTGGAATAGACGGGTGTCGTACGTGAGAGCAAATAGGGAAGGAGACTGGCGGGTAGGAGGGACAAGTCGGGTGGGTTGATGTAGGGGGGAGGAATGACGCAGCTTATTGTCCCGCTGTACCAGGAGGAGGTTGTCGAGGGGGGACTTGCTTGACGAACAACACAGGCCGTGTACCGCGGTGCCATGTCGGCCTTCAAGGACGCCAGGGGTGCACGCCGCCGTGCTCCCTACAACGGTTCTATGTCACACTAGAACCTCGTCACCGTCAGTTGTACCCAATGATTACACACCTCTATTTTTTTCCTTATCACCACTACGACACGGTTTATTGACATACCAGTAAATTAAATCAAAAATTTTATTTTTATGAAACAATATTTCAACTTATTAGATGAGAGAAAACAATGTTACAAGCTTTAAGTATCCTAAAGACCAAACGATGATTCACAGCAGTCCACAGAAAACGTTGCCAACATAACTGTCAGTTAAGTGCATTCATTCGTGGGATGGACTATAAAATGGCGGCCGTTGACCAAATGAGGGTTTGCATACAGTCCGGTTCCCTAGCATGGCTGTGTCAATTGAATTAAAATAATTTTTTGTATTATTATTTTCCCTTCCGAACAAAAAAAAAACTCCTTTACAAACAGGCACTAAAGACTCTGGTATCAGGCTGTCTTCAGACAGAAGGAAGTACGCAAGCTGTAAGGAACGATGCCATCTCTTGAGGTTACCAGTAAGGTTGATATTTCCAACATGTTAGGAAACAATGTTGTTTAGTGTTGAAACCTGCAGATTTCGCGTTATTTTCTGACAACAGAACTGACTGCAAGCTTCGTTAATTAGTTCGGCGTCTTCCATTGGCCCACAATGTCGTGGATTTTAGCGGGTTAGTACTCTGAACCAATAATTATAAGTTCAAATGCAGTGAAATACATAGGGCCGCCGAGAGGGAGGGGAAAATTCCCAGGGGTCCGAGCTTGTGAGGGGCTCAGGCTTGGGACAGTGAACTGAAAATAATTAAATAAAACTTTTAGAAAACATATTATTCATCACAAATAATTTGTTTCATGTCACATTCTGTTGCTTTCTGTATTATTAAGCAGCAGAACAAATGTTATATTCAGTTTTTATTGGAAAATAAAGAAACAAGAGGGATTTTGGGATGGTATGGGGCTCCTAAAGACTTACTTGTACAGCAGGCCGGAAACCCTGTCAGTGGCCCTCGGCATACATGAATGTCATCACATAAAGCCTGATGAGCAATGCAATTACAAGTATTACTCGAGTATGTACATATCAGTGGAGTCTAGTCTGTCAACAAACAATAACGCAGATTTAATATATATCTAGTCTTTAGTTTGACAAAGGTTAATTTCCGCCGCTAGTTGAGCTGGTTTCAATAACGGGTCAACTTTATGCAGTTTTGCACCGAAGTTCTCACCATTAGCGTCATCATGAAGTTTTGCCCTTTGTCATACCATCGCAACTGCAGCGGCCAAAATGTTTCTCTTGCTAATCTCGTCCATAATAAATTATATTATAGGCCATTCGGAATAAAGTGAGCACTAAAGATTTAACCTTTGAAAAAAATCACTAGCCGTTACTGCATATAAGCCAACATTAACAACAGTTACATTTTTGTTTGTATCGTTGGTAGCGAATAACTGCATGTAGTTCCGTGTATTTTCTTATTTGAATACAGCATTAGTGAAACAACATCAATTGCAAACGACTTCTCTGTATTTAATATACTTTAAAATATTTATTTAAGTTCTTACTGACATACCTACTGACTGTATACTTTTACTTAATTAGCGGCAGTACAAAGCGACGCAACCGAGTCGATTATCGTTGGCACACGCCGCTATTGCTTCGCGCCGCAGATATAGTTTAAAATTTCACCGACAGATGGCAGAGTTAGGTTTTCGCCGCATTGCGTCATTCAGTTTGTTTGTCCGTTGTGTAATGAATATGGGTTTCTGATAAACACATTCAACGTCGTCGTTCATTGCAGTATGTTGAACGGAATTTTAATTCTTGAGTTGCGTGTGTCGTGTGTTTTTTTAGTGACGGTTTTAATTTAAAAGTTCGAATATACTGTACATGGATTTACGAGATTCGTAACGGTAATTAATAGCGCCGTTAGGGTAGACGCAGAGAAACCAGTGTTATAAGACGTTAACTCGCAGGTATTTATAACTAAGATTACTACTGAGTATAGCATGTATTCAGCCCCCGTGCATTTAATGAGTACATATTGTAGCTAAAATTTATCGGAGCACTGTAACGTAAATATAAACACTGTACAAGACTATGTAAATAAAAGCACGTGGCAATGTTGATGTTTACATGTAGCGGAAAGATATAAACTGGCAGAAAATAGAAATTAATCAGGGCTTTTTTTAGTGCTCACTTTATTCCGAATCACCTATATCGTCCTAACCTGAAGTATAATTAATTTACAATCATTCATGGAGTTGCCATCTCCCCACGCAGCGGCGTAGCCACGACGTAGACGGAAACAAAGGTTTTACGAAGGCTGCAGATAATACAAGTCAACTTAATAATAAACAGGGGCCGCAGCGACGCAAGTCTCGACTGTTGGTTAGTGGGGAACGTGGTGGATGTTGCAGTTGGCTGGTGGGTTTACTCGGGGTGCTTCCCTTTCTCACACCCTTGCATTCCGTCGCTGCTGCATTACAAGACACCAGGCGGACGTCTTCGGGCTTCCAGTTAGAAAGCCTGTCCCTTGAGGTGCGATGCCTTCACACGAGTACACTCCCCAGTAGGTATTTATGTACGAGTTTATAACATGACTAAAAATAAAATATGTTTAAAATGAGTTAAATTCGCACTTTAACATGACACTAGTGTTAATTTGATCTTTAATTTAATCTATACCTTGTCAAAAAATCACCCTAATCAGACGACCTAAAATCGTTATAAATCAAAACGGAAATACCATCGAAAATTTTAAATTATCACAATACGTATCCGTGCGTCAGCTCTTGAGTCGCTGGCGTGTGTGCATTTTCTTCGTAAACTTCATGTACTCTTCAGTAACACAGTATCAAACACGTCCTAACTTACGACGTTACCACGGTTAGCATGTGCGTCGCATGCTATTGGGCCTCGTTGCGTTATTTATTTATTTACGGGTGAAAAATCACACAACCGCCAGGGACTAGGAGCTGGCGCGCGCATTGTACTGTGAAACACAAGCAGTCCGCTGTAAAGTACACCTATTGGCCAAATATTGTAACGTACCTTACTTTTTTTTGTCTTCGCTTCTACATTATGTAACATAGCGTTTTCTCTTTGTCACAGCCTTCGGTAAATTGTTTTGATTAAGTTGGTGAAACTGCTAAACAAAGAAGTTTTATGCTTTGAAAGGCTAATAATGTTACACTATTGATTTATTTTTATTTTCAGATTTTTTTGTCTATGCTGAGTAAGTTGTAATATTTGATGTATCGTTACATGGTTCCAACAAATTTAGTTGAATGTAATAATTTATCACTTCGTCGTAGGTCATGTTTATGCTCAGAACACGTTCAGTTTCAAAACCTCGATTAGAGTGAGCTCTGCGAAGCAACAAGGAAGAAGTACGTATGACATCTGAGAGAATATAGGAAGGTTTTTTTGGAAGTAATATTTTGAACTGTTGATTCTGCGAGGCTGATGAAAATTTCCAGTTTTGTACCTTTAAGCTAGCTGGAAATTGCCGTTGATCGTTTTGATGTTCCTGAGTGCCTGAAGTATAGAAATGAGTATCTATTCATCAGGAGAGCAGTCCGTCAATCAAGTACAAGAGAGGACGGAATTAGCCAGGGTCCACGACGGCGACTGCTGGAACTTCACTGCTCAGCTGTCGAACTGCAAAGTCTAAGAAGTGAGTTAGTATTCAGTCTGATTACAGTATTTGGACTTGTAGTAATTGCGCTCAAATCACATTATCACCTATAGTAACATTTCAAGATAAATTCAATTTTTTTAAACACTACTCGGATTAATAACAGAAATTTGTTGGGACCATAATTAGCTTATATTGTTACTGTTAATAAAATACTCCGAAGCACTTCGATATTCACTTACTTCGCAAAAACACAACAAAAAGAAAAATAGCTGATAATGTTCATTGGTTCCCCACCCCCTGAGCTAGCCACATTTAATACTTAATAATTTATCGAATTGGTTACGTCACATTCGTGATGAAGTGTAATGGTCTGTGGAACTAAAGTATAGATCAAAGCAAACCTACATATTGGTATCCAACGCACCTATATCTATCTTTCCATGTAGATTATACAGTACATTAAAATTATTGATATTACTTTGCGGTAAAGAAAGTCTAAATTCCTTACTTGAAAAGAAAATTTCGGGGAGGGGGGGGGGAGGTGGCTAATTGCTTGCCTCTTCCTAAATTGGAGAGCTACTGGATAAGCATGATTCGCTGTGCTGACTGCTCGAGGTCTCCTGGCAAACCGTAACTGCCACCCGGGTTGTGTTCATGTGACGCGGTGGGCCGAGCCGGAGACTGGAGAGCCCGCGTCTATCTTCCGCGTTCCGCAACTCCATCACCGCTCACGCGCTGCGTCTTTCAAACGACTTCCGCCAACCACGGCACGGCGCGGGTGCCTGTCGTGACGCAGCGCACCTGCGCGGTCGCTCCAGTGTTGCCAGTGACCGAACATGAAGGCAACCTTACGCCCCATTCACAACGCTCAGTCCGCAGTCCAGCAGTCAGAGATAGTTAACTTTATCTTCGGCTACCCGAAAAATTTCAACCAATAAGGCGTTCTCGTAATCACGTTATGTAAACACATATTACTTTACGATATTTCCTATGCTCCCAAGTGCAAAATAAGCAATTTCTACAAACACTACATTCAAAACATAGCCGATAAAGTAGCCCTTTAAAACAATACATAAAAACCAAGTATGCTGGACTGCACAATTTATTGTATTCGTCTGCCGACTGCATACTGCGCATTGTGATTCGGGCCTAGATGGGCTTCACAACTCTTCGACAGCGAGGTCATTGCAGACGATTACAACTTAAAACGCGAACCGGGGATAGAAATGAACAATCTGTACTGGTATCGGGAAGCCATGGGAAACCGAACTCAGGATGACCAGAGCCGGTAATCGAACACAGGTCCTCCCGAACGAGAGTCCTCAGTTTTACCGTTGCGCCACCTCTCAGTATTGAAGCTCCTACACAACTGCAATAAAAAAAAAAACAGGCGTGTTTGGTTTTGACGTACCATTAAAAATACTCTTCACTATAATGTATCGTTTTTCAAGAGGATTAATAAAAGACCGTAGCTTCAAGCAAGCCCGCCAAAATAAATTCCAGGCCCGTGGACAAGCGTAAGTTTGTCTCCCTCCTGGTTTTTTTTTTAAATGAAACTATTCCCCGGAAAAGCGAAGTGTGTATACAGGACTATATAGGTCGTTCGGGATAAAGAGGCGACTAAAGGTTTTACCTTCGAAAAAAAAAAAAAAAAAAAAAAAACACTACCCGTTACTTCATATAATTCAACTAGAATTTATTGGTTTGTGGACATACGCCATTGCTCATGTTTTGCTGATCAAACCTGTGTTAAATGACAAAGCACAAAAATAACAAGAAAAAAATATAAAACACACTCAAAAACAGAAGAAAAAAAGCAGTCCCAGAGGAATTCTGTCATTTTTTTTTTCTGTATTTTGTCATTCAACACAGGCAGGTTTGATCAGCAAAACATTAACAACGGCGTATGCCTACATACCAATACATGCTAATTGTAAACTCCCATTGCAACAAACATTTAAAAATCTCTTAAAATTCAACATTAACGATAGTTACCTTGGTCGTTGTGTGGCTAGTAGCGAATTGCCGACTATACTTCCGTGTATTTTCCAACTTAAAAACAACAAAACTGAAATAAAATCAACTGAAATCAAAACAAATGTGTTTTATATAAACCATTACATTTTTTATCGAACTATATAAGTTACGTCCATAAAGACTGCACAATTTATCTTACACGCTCAAACATCGTTTGCCGTTACGCGTGTAAAGATACAAATTGGCCTAAAAACAGAACTTTAGCAGGGCTTTTTTGAGTGCTCACTTTATCCTGAACTGGCAATTTATAAACAAATTACATACCACTATTTTTGAACAGTAGTTTTGAAAACTCTACATAAATCGTCCAGAGATTGGGACCTTGGGCAATGCTCCCACCAGTTTTTTTTACCACCCTTTGTTTGCCATCCCTGCCTGCTTCCAAATCTTTACGTAAGCCGGCTTTGCAACGCCACGACAGTCCGACAACAACCCCCCCCCCCCCCCCCCCCCCCCC